>JARHVA010005548.1:0-197500 GCA_037957365.1 Torreya grandis
ACCATATCCAAGGGTGAAACTATTCCACAACAACAACCAAGCACTTAGCCATGAATTTGACATAGCCATCCACCTTCACTACAGCCATACAAAGAATCAAGACCCTTAATATACTCCCATGCTTGCAAGGTGTAAAATCAAGAAATTTCAAGTCAAGGATAGATTTATGATGGTAAAATAATCATATAAAGTGATCATGGAAATTTTAAAGACTTTTAAATATATATAAGGTACTGATTGATCATGACATGAGTATATAGTACATAGACTTGTATACTAATGTTGATTGGTGTGAGGCCTAAAATGCCTTGCTACAAGGTCAAAACATGCTAGAAGAAGGCTAAAAAATGGTTGAAATTTTTTTGAGAACATTATTCAAAAAAATTATTATGAAATTAATCTTTAAGGCTTCTATTTCTAATGAAATATCTCCAACAAACATTGACACACAGTCAAGTGCTCACAGTCAATGCATGAGAGGTCAATTCTTGAGAGTTTTGACTTTGGAGCACCTTTATGTAGAATTAGCCTATAAAATTTGAAAAAAATTATAATGATGACCTTATAATTATTATTAAATAATTATATAGGTCAAATGATGAGTGAAAACACTCACTATTTCAACATAGTCATGAGGCAGTTTGCTAATGGCCTTAATTGAAGCAATGATGCTATTTTTAGGACTAAAAAATTAAAAAAGAGATGTTAACATCATGATAATATTTTTTAGATGGAAAATATGAGTAATGATGAAAATTTATAATTTAGATATAGATGGATGTTTTAGTGACCTAGGGTAAAACTAGCCATTCTTATAGCAAACCCCACAGGTAGCCTCAAAGGCATCACGACCAATATGGAGATATTGATGTATAAGAGAGGTAATAGGGATGAAATTTGAATGAATAAAAGGTATGTTTTTCCCCCATATCATCTTACATGTACTTCAATCATAAAAAATCTATTTTAGGCAAATACTCAGTTTTAAGCCTAGAAGGCCTATATCACAAAAGGAACTTTTAGACTTTTAAATAAATGTTGAATCTTTCAAATTTATATAATAAGTTGATATAGTTCCAATGATAATTATTTAGATTAGGTAGAATCAATGGAGGAGTCATTTTTAGTCCAAGGAGGAAATTTGAATTTTGTAGTTCTAGACACCAATTTAGGCCACCTAATCAAATGCTCGTATCTTTCACCACATGAAGAGTTTGGAAAAATTATCTTATAATTATTTTATTACCCATATTAAATTATAATTCATGATAAATTAAAGCTGGTTTAGAGGCTGTGATTTATGAACAATCGCTAAGAGTATAAGCAATACATAATGTTAGCAAAATCCTATAGGCAAATTTCTTCACATGGTTATATTCTCATATATTTTTCATGGGAACATAATATTTTTAAGGATGTTTAGGGTTTATATATAATATAAATTAATGGTAAGAAGTTTTTATTTGGAGGTTTGTGCTTCATGAATCATCTTTAATAATATTCAGCTCTAAAACACTCCCAAACCCTCATAGTGACCAATTTTGAAAAAAGTTGATTTTATTACCATAAAAACCTCATGAATAAACTTGAAAAATATTAAAACATAAATTAAACTCAAATATTATCCCATAAATGCTAATTTTTTGTATGGAACTATACAAACCAGGGTAAAAATAAAAGTTTTTGGAGAAAAAGGCATGAAAAATGAGGTACAATACAGTTTACATGAAATAAAATCTATGGATGTTGAATATTGAGACTTGTTATTCATCCTAAAATCATCATTTGGTCATATATATTCCTATAATTACCATACCACCTTGTCCAAAATAACCATTTTGTAGGAAATTTAAGAAAAATTGACCTAGTCAATAAGTTTGACTTAGTTACAGGTGTCTCTTCATCAGGAGGAGATATTTTATGATATGGAAGGTTGATTAAAGTCCAATATCATCATGTTTTTAGGTTTTCATTATTCTATTGTTAGTTTCAATAATCTACCAAGTACTAAAAGTTAGGCTACTAGGCTATTTGGCAAGACAAGTCAACTAAAGAGTGGCATTGAAAGCCTATCAAGTATTTAACATGGAGTTGTCATGATGCATATCTTATCTTTAGATTGATATTTCATGCAATTACAAATCCACAAGTCTCACTTCATACAAGTTGAGTTCAAATGGAGTTAACTAGTCTTGATGACCAAATCACTTTAGTTAACTATTTGACCAATTTCATATATCTTCCATGGTTTTCATGTAAAGGAGGGACATTCAAATATTAACCTCAATTACGAGGGAGTTTTCCAAACCAAATATTGGCATTTAATTTATCCAAGTATTTTTACAATTCAAATATGGTCCTAACACCTTCATTTAAATGCATAAAAAGATCATGTAAGCTAAAGAGACAAAGGATATATCTTGAAAGCCATTGTTATCAAATTAAACTCAAATTGGACTTGATTTGACATGAAGTTCACTTATTTTTCTCTTTTTAATGCCAACATCTTGGATATTTCTCTTCTTCTTTCTATATATTCAATATTTCAAGCTATTTTTTAGATCCCTCTCTTGGTCATGCCTAGACAATACCAAGATTGAGATTTGTAACCTTTTTAGACAACTAAAATGATTGTTTTAAAATTATTATATGCTCGTATAGTGTGTAATATTGGTTAAATTTTCACATGTGGTAGAATTTTATCCCTTAGTAGGACCTGATATCACCTAGTTACTAATTTGTCATAATATGTAAGTCATATTTAATGTTTGATGTTGATTTATTGAAGATAATAATGGATACAAATTAACTAGTTAGTACCTTGAATTAGGTATATTCCATAATTTCCTTCATTATTTGGTCAATTGATGAAACCTCTATGTGAAATATTGATGCATAGGAGACTTTAGAGATATAGATCAGTAATTTTTTTTGTCTTATAGATGTTTTTTGAGTTTAAGTAGAGTGGAAGAACATAAATATAGGTGTATCACCAACATTAGAATAGGATTTCCCTCTTATTATCTCTCTTCCCTTTTTCATCCTAAAAAGTACAATAGGTTTTAATATTAGCGAGAAAAGTGATACATTAGAGGATCTAGTCTCATCAAAACTAGAGGTTTGGTCTGAGTTCAGGTGTCCCACACGTCAAATAAGTAAATGGCACAAGAAATAATTTTCTTCCCTTTTATTGTGTTTTCATATTTCCTTAGGTTAGTTGTCTTTGATTCCTATTTTAGTTATTTTTTCCTTTTATTAGTGTTGTTGTAATAGTCAAAATAAGCTTTACAAATCCCAAACAAGTTTGTTTGTCAGTCAGTAGAATCATCAAGTCAAAGTTGTTATGCTTCAATTTTCCATTATCATGTGAAATTAAATGATTTATTTTGATAAATAGGCTGGTAAACCCATGATATTTTCCAAAAATGTTGGTAATTTGGCCTATCAAGGCCAAATACCAACCCCTATAATCTGAAACTTTCTAGTATCTTGTCAATAGCCTCTCTAAGTTGGTCAAATAGGTGTATTTTGACCTAAAAGAGTAATTTTTGATTTTTAAATGTTTAATTGAAATTAAAAAAATTCATTAAATTATATTAAAATCACTTTAATTATTTTCAAATATATGTTATTATCTTATTTCCAAATTTTCATACTCTAAAAAGGTGATTTCATGTGTTTTTAAAGTCAAAAAGGCCCTTTTCTAACTTCCATGTGCCAATTTTGGCATCCTAAAACATGGAAAAGGATAAAAAAAAATATTTCAAGAAAAAAAACTTGAGGATATTCTAACACATTATAATCTTGGTGGCGTAAGTCTTAGTTCTCTTTAAAAGCTAAGAAAAAGCCCATTTTCAATTATTTTGCAAAGATAAGTACAGATCCATATAAAATTACATACACATGAAGTCTAAAGAATTATTATATTGAAATTAAATATATTACATAATATTTATAGGGAAATTAGAGGCCATACAGGGTCAAAATTGGTCATCTCTAAGTAATTGGGAAGTTGGCACATAGAGACCTACCTTTAGGTTTGTTGTTAGTATAGATTGGAGAGATAAGGTATAGGCCTAAATTTTTGGGAAAATAAATTAGACTCATAGGGATTATTTATGGAGTAATTATTTCTATAATTGGTATTTTATCCCTCATGAATCATACATTTTAAGTCAGGATAATTTTTATAGTTTTACATATATGAAGGCAACCAATTTTCTTCAAGTTTTCCTCACCAAGGCATTATTTTAGGAAAATTTAAAATTTTGGATATTATAAAGAACCTAATATACATTCCCATGAAATTATATAGGTCCTTTTCACATTTTTGAGGGTCAAATAAAGGATTTTTGATAAGACAAGTTTAATTATGCAGTCTACATGAGTAAAAGGAAATTATATGGTCATGGAGAGAAAAGGCAACATCAAGTTTTCTTCAATATGTGTTTTTTAGGGTCTCCTTAATGTTTTTTGTGTTCTACAAGAAAAATTATTAGAATTTATCCAAGGTTAATATCAAAATATCATTTATATGCTCTCAAACATTACTAAGAAATCCCAGTTTAGCATTGTTTAAGGTTTTCTAACATCTTTTAAGGTTTTAACAAAGTAATAGGTTTAATTTTATCATATTGAGATCCTCCAATGGTGTCCAAATTTATATGGTGTGAGAAGGATACATCTATGTTTTCATTTAACTCCTCATCTTGGCCTTTTCATTCTCACAAGTTCTCCTTTCCTCCTCCATCTCACTCAGCCCCATATCATTGTCTTATCTTTCCTTCTTACTATGTTTTTTGCTTTTTCACCCTCCTCTTATGAGTTTCCATCATATTTCACCATCACCACCTTTCCACCCATATCTATTCCATGTTTTCATCATCAAAAGGGCCAAGAATGGACAAAATACCATCATAATCATGAAAAAGAGGTATGCAGACCTTGGAGCATCATAATATAGTCAAAAGATGTAGTTTACAACAAGTTAATGAATATTCAAGTGTGGTCATAAAGGTGTAATGAGGATAAATGTGAGAGGGACCTTCTTGAAGGCATATGCATATAAAAAAATTACTTTCATGAGAAGGAAAGAGGATGTAAGTCATTATGAGTTTAAACAAGAATACATATGCACCAATCAAGTGTCATATACAACCATGGAAGGGACCTAAAGCAAGGTAATAATATAGTCATAATATTTTTGAGGTAAAAAATCCAAAATCATGTTGAAGAGATACCTTCCTAAAGGTTCAAGCCTAATTATCACTTCAAACTACAATGATGAGGATACAATCATCTAGTTCATCTTTGGCGACTTTATCTTGTATGTGTGTGTGCGTGTGTGTGTGTAGGTTGATCTCATGCAATGAAATGAAATGATATATATATATATATATATATATATATATATATATATATATATATATATATATATATATATATATATCATTTCATTGCATGAGATCAACCTATACTATATATATATATATATATATATATATAGTCTAAGACCATACAAAATTACTCTACAACAATATGGTAAGAATATATGCTTTTTAGGTTGATCTCATGAAATGGAAGTATGAATGAGGATGACAAGTAGTGGTATATTCCTTGAACATGTTATAACTTCATTCATGGTTTTTCAATGAAGAGGCTAATCTTTGACTTTCAATAAACCTTATCAATGTGTTCAACTATGATGTTAAATGCAATACTATAGATGCATTTTTCACCTCTTCATTGAAAAACCATGAATGAAGCTATAACATGGTCAAGGAATATACCACTACTTGTCATACTCATTCATACTTCCATTGCATGGGATCAACCTCAAAAGTATATATTCTTACCATATTGTTGTAGATTAATTTTGTATGGTCTTAGACTATATATGTATGTATGTGTGTGTGTGTGTGTGTGTGTGTGTGTGTGTGTGTGTGTGTGTGTGTGTGTGTGTGTGTGTGTGTGTGTGTGTGTGTGTGTGTGTGTGTGTGTGTGTACTCTACACACACACACACACACACACACACACACACACACACACACACACACACACACACACACACACACACACACACACACACACACACACACACACACACACACACACACACACACACACACACATCTAAATACATACATACATATATATATATATATATATATATATATATATATATATATTGTTTAAGAGTACTTTTGTATGGTCTTAGACTATATGTATGTATGTGTATATGTATATGTGCATGTGTGTGTGTGTGTGTGTGTGTGTGTGTGTGTGTGTGTGTGTGTGTGTGTGTGTGTGTGTGTGTGTGTGTGTGTGTGTGTGTGTCTGTGTGTGTAGACACACACATGCATATATACATATACACATACATACATATAGTATAAGACCATACAAAAGTGCTCTTAAACAATATGGTAAGAATATAAACTTTTGAGGTTGATCTCATGCAATGGAAGTATGAATGAGGATGACAAGTAGTGGTATATTACTTGATCATGTTATAGCTTCATTCATGTTTTTTCAATGAATAGGCACAAAATGCATCTATATGCTTGTGTTTAACATCATAGTTGAACACATTGATAAGGTTTATTTAAACTCAAAGAGACCTTTTGAAGATCACTTCCAATTCATGGTTGTGCATGAGGATTATTGAACCTCACTATAGGGACTAAAGAGTAAGATGGGTATATTTCAAGAATTCCCAGGAGACTTACAATTCTAAAAGGAGACCTATAGCCAATAGAGATAAAGTACAAGCCTAGTACAATATTCAAGGTTGTTGATAGTCAACCATCTTGAAGGTGCCTAGTTAGATTAGATAAGTACATGATCAGTATATATTTGATATAACTTATAGGGTGAATAGATAACAATATATTCTAAGTCAAATAAGGCCTAAAAAGGATGAAGATAGTGACCCAGAGTTAGCTTAAGTGCACTGTTGCATCTAAGTGATAAGCCATGCCCTTAAGAAGACCTAAAGGGTTTAAAAAATCTTTAAAGAGGGCATTGAGTTTATCCTAAGATCATTTGATAAATAAAGAACATCCATACACCTCTTATCACCTTTTTTGTGCTTAATTCTCTCCAAGAATCTTACACCTTGTCATAGTTTGTACAAGGATAAGTCATCATAAAATATAGTCAAGAACATGTGTGTGGAGGTCTAATTTGAATAAGGTGATGTTGAACATATATGAGAGTTTGTTTCATTAAGATATTCATAATTATTTTACTTTAATGGATACTATAAAGGAAGACAAAACTCTTTTAGGTATGTTTACCTCAAAAAAACTACCTACAACCACCTCAAAATGTAATCTATAGCTAAGGAAACTTAGTTTTAGGCTCTTCTCCATGCAAGGGTTCAAGAAACATGGTCAAAAGAGATATTTATGGTTAAATGGGGTTTCATAAAACATGGTGCTATGGGGTAAAAAAAATATTAAGGAGGGTTTACAAGCATCCATCATATAGTCACCTACCTCTTGAAATCGTCATTTTTATCGATTCAAAAGAAGGAAGGCATATCTCTTGGTATGATGAGTTTAAAACATAGTGATAAATGTTTATAAATTCATGATAATTTAAGTTTATCAAGGAATTAAAGATTACATGATCACTTAAAAGGTGAAGAGGGTTTTAAAAATAACCTATAGGCAACTTCAACCCTAGAACAACACTTATAGATAGCAAAATCAAGCTCAATCAATTGCATGTTGATGTAATGGCATGAAGAAGTTCATGATAAAGGGTGCTCCAAAGAGAAGTAAGAAAATGTTGGTACCAAAATAATTCAAAAGGAAGGATCATGTGATTATTGAAAAAATTATTTGGCCTAATAGAGGAAATTCACCTATAGCTAGCCTAATTTGATACCTACAACCATCATATACATTCAAGTTTTTAAGCATGGAATGGAATGAGGACATATAATTTAAGGAGTTTAATGCTTAGGAAAATGTTTCAAGGAAATAATTTTATGAGTTAATAAATATTTATAGGATGGGAATCCATGTACTTATGAAACATAGTCATGACCTACAACCATAGAAGGGCTGTGAGAACAAACATAGTCATAACACCATCCTATAGAGGGTTTTGAGTTCAAATTGATAATTCTTTGGTACAATAAGGTTTTTAGAGGTTTATGGATGATATAGAGGTTTGTACATCATTTTGGTCCTAAAGGTACATAATACATAGTATTTTCCTCTTAAATACTCACTTATAGCTTCATAAACATAGGTCTATTTTCAAGTTAATATGCAAGTTGATGGACACCAACAGTTATGTTGAGGTTTTAGGTTCCTTAGTTAATTCATGAGGTTTTAGATACAACAAAAACAATCCTAAAGGTACTAAAAATTTCATTCAACCCTCACCCATCCCTCCTTAAGAGCCAAAGGCCTTCCTTTTATGGAAATCCATTTAAGTAAATATGGAATAGAGATAGGAGGTAATGATTATAAAAGTTAAGCATCCTCATGAGAAAAATCAAACATATATAGTAGTACCATTAGATATATATCATCTTCTTGGGTATTTTCAAGGGTCTACCATGCCACTCTTATAGTGATAACCTTTCCTTTGTGAGGTAAGTGAACAATACTTAGCTAAGGATACAAAAAATGAAGGTAACTTGAGTGATCAAGAAGAAGAAATCATTATTAGGACACCACTTGGTGAGGAAAATCATGTTTTAGTATTTCATGATTCCAAATAAGATGAGTTATAAGAGGTATCTTAAGAACTTGTAGAAAATAATAAAGATAAAGTATGAACACCTCTTTCTTTAGAAGGTAGCCATGAAGAACATTCACATAAAGCCATTGCTAAGATGGAGAACATTCTTGAAGTTGAAGATCATTGGCATTAGCTGTACCATGATTTCTTGAGTGAAGTTGAAGAGATTAAGATGGTATATTTAGAGGATGGGATAGGATAGTAGGTTATTAATTCATCTAAGTATTTTACCTATGTTTTGGAGCTTTAATAAGGCAATGTTATTCTAGATATGCCAAAGCAAGATGAGCTAAAGCTTGATTAGATAGACGAGATGCCATTCTCTATAGAAGATGAATATGAAATAAGTGAAATAGATTAAGAACCTTCATATGACTCCATGAAAAGGTTATAAATATGTGATCAACATGTTTTAAATGGTAAGGAGACAAATTAGTTTCATGTCCTTTTAGTTTATCATGATGAAATTGCCTTTTGGGATGACTTGGAGGGTTTTTATACAAATTTTGATAGCCCATCTTCACCCAATGTGGAGATTGAGGAATGTATTGTAAATATTACTATTAAATCTATTCATCAAGCAAATATTAATGACATATTTCATCCATGTCTGAATACCTATCAAGAAGTTGAAGACTGTGACAAAGCACTACCTCAAATGGAGCATAATGAAGACACCAATCCAAGTATACTATCTGATTTACCAATATAATCATTGAATGAGAATGTGAAAAATCAAGATCAACCCATGAATGAAGTAGAATAATAATTATTGATGTAGGAAATAAGAATATGATTGAGTCTTAGATCCATATCTTCAATCCATGTACTTGAAAATAGAAGTAGGAGGCCTAGCTACATCATGAAGAGGACATAAAGTTAAAAGTGATCTTATCTACAAGAAGAAGCCATAAAAAGGAATCAATCCAATTTTAAGGTTCTATGGTGGCCCAAATAGCTTTCCATTTGACCCTAGAGGGAAGTTTGTCACTTTAGGTTAGTTGTTCTAGGTTTGCTTTGTTTAAATAAGTGAATGGCACAATCATCAATCTTCTTCCTTTTTTTGTGTTTTCCTATTTCCTTAGGTTAGTTTTCCTTTATTTATACTTTATTTATTTTTTCCATTTAGTATTCTTGTTTTCACAATCAAAATAAGTGTTACAAATCTTAAACAAGTCTTTTTGTCAGTCATGAGAGTCATCAAGTCAAAGTTGTTATGCTTCAAGTTACCATTATCACATGAAATATAGTGAGTTATTTTTAATAAAAAGATAGTAAATCACTAATAATCACCATAAATGGTGGTAATTTGGACTATAAAGACCAAATATCAACCCCTATAATCTAAAACTTTATAGTATCTTATCAATAACCTCTGCAAACTAGTCAAATAGGTGTATTTTGGCCTAAAAGAGAATTTTTCATTTTTTAAATGTTTAAATTAAAGTAAAAAATTCATTAAATTATCCTAAAATGTATTTAATTATTTATAAATATATGTTATTACCTTAGTTCCAAAGTTTCATACTCTAAAAATTTGATTTCATGTGTTTTTAACGTCAAAAAGGGCCTTCTCTAACTCCCACATGCCAATTTTATCTTATTAAAGCATAGATAAGGATAAAATTTTGCTTTTTCATGAAAAAAAACTCATGTATATTATACCACATTATAATCTTGGTGGTGGAAGTCCTAGTTCTCTTTAAAAGCCAAGAAAAAAGCCCATTTTCATTTATTTTGCAAAGAGAAGTATAGATCTGTATGGAGTTTTGTACACATGGGGTTTAAATTAGTAGTAGGAGGAAATGACCATCCTTTAAAAATAAATTTAGTGAAATTGGAGGCCATACAATCTCAAAACTGATCATCTCTAGGTAATTGGCAAGTTTTCACATAGAGACTTGCCTCCAGGTTTGTTTTTGGTATAGATTAGAGAGAGAAGGTATAGGTCCAAATTTTTGGGAAAATAAATTAGACTCAAAGGGATTAATTATGGAGTAAAGTTTTTTGAAATTGTTCTCTTCTCCCTCATGAATCATCCATTTTAAGTTAGTATAATTTTTGTAGTTTTACATCTATGAAGGCAACTAGTTTTCTTCAAGTTCTCACCAAGGCATCATTTCAATAAAATTTCAATTTATGGAGATTCTCAGGAACCTAATATACATTCCCATGAAATTATCTAGTTCCTTTTCACATGTGTGAGTGTAAAACAAAGGATCTTTGACAAGATTAATTTAATTTTGTAGTCTACATACTTAAAGTGGAATTGTACAGTCATGGAGAGAGAAGGTAGCATCAAGTTTTCTTAAATTTGTGATTTTTAGGGTTTCCATGTTTTTTGTGTTCTCCAAGAAAAATTATTAGAATTTATCCAAGTTTCATAGCAAAATATCATTCATATCATCTCAAGCATTACCAATAAAGCCTAGTTTAACATTGTTTAAGGTTTTTTAGCATCTTTTAAGGTTTTACAAAAGTACTAGGTTTTAGTTTTATCATCTTGAGCTCCTCCAATGGCATATAAATCAATATGGTGTAATAATGATAGGTATATATTTGAATATAATTCCTCATCTTGGCCTTTTCATGCTCACAAGTTCTCCTTTCCTCCTCCATCTCACTCACCCCCATATCATTGTCTTATCACTACTTTCTTATTGTATTTTTTGCCTTTTCAACCTCATTTCATGAGTTTACATCATATTTCACCCTCATCACCCTTCCAACCATCTCCAACCCATGGTGTCATCATCAAAATGTCTAATAATGGATAAAATACCATCACAAGCATGGAAAAGATGTATATAGACCTTGGAGCATCATAATATAGTCAAAATATGAGGTCTAAAATAATTTCAAGAATAGTCAAGTGTGGTCATAAAGGTAAAATAAGGAGAAAGGTAAGAGAGACCTTGAAAACTTATACATATCAAGAAATCATTTTCATGATAAGGAAAGAGTATGTAAGTCATCATGAGTTTAAACAAAAAGACAAATGCACCAATCGAGCATCATATATAACCATGGAAGGGACTTATATCAAGGTAGAATTAGAGTCATAAGCTTACTAAGGTAAAATATTGAAAATCATGCCTAAAAAATACCTTATTAAAAGTTCATGCCTAACTATCACTCCAAGCTACAATGACGAGGAAAAAACCATCTAGTTCATCCTTGGTAACTTTATCTTATTAATATATATATATATATATATATATATATATATATATATATATATATATATATATATATATATATATATATATATATAATCTTAGACTATAAAAAAGTACTCTACAACAATATGGTAGGAATATAACCTTTTGAGGTTGATCTCATGTTATGGAAGTATTAAAGAGGATGACAAGTAGTGGTATAGTCATTAACCATGTTATAGCTTCATTCATGTTTTTTAATCCATCATTAAGCATTGAAGAGGCAAAAAATGCATCTATAAGTCTACCTTTAAGGTCATAGATGAAAACATTGGTAAGGCTTTTTGAAATTCAAAGAGACCTTTTGAAGATCACTACCAATGCATGGTTATCCATGAGTATTATTAAATCTCACTATAGGGATTAAAGATCAAGATGGGTCTATTTTAAGAATTCTCAAGAGACCTATAGTGATAAAAGGAGAACTTTAGTGCTAAAAGGAGACCAAAGCCACTAAAGACAAAGTAAGGGCCTAGTAAAAAAGTTAAGGTTGTTGATAGTCAACTATCTTGAAGGTGCCTAGTTTAATTTGCTAAGTACATGATCAATATGGAGTTGATATAACTTAGAGGGTGACTAGAAAAAAATATGTTCTAAGCCAAATTAGGCCTAAAAATCATGAAGACAGTGAACTAAAACCATCTTAGGTGCAATTTTACATTCAAGTGACAAGCCAACCCTTAAGAAGGCCTAAAGGCTTTAAAACATCTTCAATGAGGGCATTGAGGTTGTCCTAAGATAATTTTTCAAATAAAGACCATCCTTACACCTCTTGTCACCTTTTTGGTGGTCAATTCTCTCCAAGCATATTACACCTTATCATAGTCCATATAAGGACAAGTCATCATAGAATACAATCAAGAACATGTGTGTGGAGGTCTACATAGAAAAAGGTGATGGTGAACATATGAGAGAGGTTATTTCAAGAATATAATCATAATGATTATAATTTAATGGATACTCTAAAGGAATACCAAACTCTTTTGGGTATCTTCACCTCAAAAATACTACCTACTATAGACACTAGAAAATCATACTAGATGTTGAAATGCTTGAGGACTTATTAAGGATAACCTACCCCTTCTCGACCCACTAACCAAACTTTTAGATCTTGAGTCTACTTATCTACTTAGCTAAATAAATTCACTAAATTAATAGCTTGAACATTAACCCATCCTTTTCAACCCACCTTGACCACTTTTTATTTGAACACTTGATTTCTAATGGTCAGCTTAATCATCAATGGTTATCCTGACCATCGATGGTTAAGCCCTCACCTCTCTAACCCATCACCAGTTGTGTGTAAGATGATGAGGTATAATTTAATATGTTAACCTTATACGATTCTCACAAACTCTAAAGCATCAAAATCAGTAGCCTCACCCTTTAGGAAACCTTCTATCCTCCATTTATCTTTGCCTATAAAAAGAGGGGAGTAGGAGGTGAAAATGAGGCACAATCCATCATCATAATCATTTTTTCATACAGGTATTCAAGATCTCTAACATCTAGTCTTCCTTCAACAACTCAACAACAACAAAAGAGACCTGAACCTATGTTGAATTTGATTTTGAGGCCTAAGTACTATTACTTTGGTGAAATTTCCCTAGCCTTCAACCATAAACCATCTAGAAAGCTACATGTATATTCCAATTGTTATTTGTTTCATTGTATTTATAACCCCTTGACCTAATTAGACTTGTATATACCTTGTTTCCCAACTTTTAGATCCTGGAAAGAACCATTATCATACCATTTACCCATTCTACAACTCTTTTCTAAGTACCTTCATAAATCCATAGGTAACCATCGATGGTTATTATAACTACCAATGATCACCCCCAACCATCAATTATTACCCAACCATTGATGAGTAGATTAACCACCGATGGTTCACCCAAACATCGATGGTCACTATGGGAAAAAATAATAGTAAGTTATTTTTAACCCCTTAATCCCAACCAAACCTAACTTTCTATGTTCCTAGCTATTCATAAACCCTTTTCTAATTTTTTGAACCTAACTTCACCCACTTTAGAATAATTATTGACCCAATTTTTCTATATTTAGTCATTTTTTTAACAAGCATTATACTTTCTTCTTGTATTAAATTTCATTTTATTTATGTAAGTATCTTACTTTTATCATTTTCAACTTGATTGTTATTAAGAGTGGATTGATAGCCTCCTATCAAGATTATGCTTCTTGGATCTAGCTCACACTAGGTAGTCCATCCAACTATATTTTTAACAACCTCTTTGTTAGTGATTTCTTATCTTTGAGTTATTCCTTCCAAGCCAAAGAGGAGTTCTCCATCTTCATCTGGATTATGTATACATCACCAACTAGGTATTTATACCACACCCTTATTACTATTTTCTTATCTTCTTCTAAAATTTTAAAATGAGAAAAAGTTAAGAAAAACATTTTGGCATGCCTGATGGAACCGTAACATTATCTAGGTGCCCTTTTCCCTTTACTCTTTGCTCATCCAATGAAATTTGAAATTTCTTTTGTGCTTAAAATAAATACCTTGCATACATTGTTTGCTTATTTTGGTTTATCTAGTTAACTTAAAGGAAATATTAATTAATCTTAGTTTCACTCTTTTTATCACACACTTTACCAAACCACATAATCAATAAATACATCAAAAAAAACTTGAGACAAGGCTTGGATTTCATCACCTAACGGTAAACTTGACCCTTTCCTGGAAATCCTACTTGGAGGTTATTACCAAGGGGAGATCCAACTTAGCTCTCTAGTTGAGTATAAAATTTAAAATTTAGTGTATATTGGCTAAGTACCCAACACCCTTATCACTTCAGTGTATGAAGTGAGGGGGTAGGCCCCAATATCAAGCCATGTAATGAAGTTAAATATAGATTATTCTTTTTGAGCACCTAAACACAACCTAAAACCAACTTTAGATTTCCTCTTTAGTACGTGATCTATGAACCAAATTTTATTCTTCACAGTTTCTATGGCATAATACAAAAGTGATCTACAAAGAATCCTATGTTTTAAATGAACTTATAGTGTATGTTTGGATTGCCTTGAGATTGTTTCTTTTTTTTTTTGCTTACTTTTTGTTTGAGTTGTTAGTTTTCATCATTTATTTTCTATTCCTCTAATGTTCTTTACTAGACAACAATTGAGGAATCAAACCAACCAAAAACCACCATCTTCCTCTTCCTCTTCTTACATGGAGTATACTTTAGATGTTAAGATTTCTCCTCATCTTTCTCCCCTTCATACCATGCCTTGGATAGTTATTGAGGGTGATGTAGATTTTTCTACCTTCCTTAATAAGAACTCCATGGCCCTTCAGCATTACCTTAACACCTTAGCTCACCATACCCATATTTCTTTGATTCCTCACATATATCCACCTTATGGTATGCCTCCCCCTCTTATGGTTGGTGCTACCTCCACCCAGACTTTGATCACCCAAGCATCTTCTTCTACCAATATCCCAGCCACTATCACCACCAAAACCTAATCCAAAATTCCAACCAATAACCAAATACCCCCTACACTAACCAATACCTACAATATAGGGTGAACCTTACCTCTTGTTACCTATACCCCATCCACTATGGGGGTATATTCTAACCATATTTCCACCATTCCTCTTATCACCACCAACCAACCAAATTTTATCCCTCTTCAAAATTTGCTACTTTTCATACCCCCTACCCTTCCACCTATTAGTAAAAGAGTTACTGCTCAACCCAAACCATCTACCAACCCATTAATAACTAAAAATAAACCTACCTCTATCCCACATCAAATACCCATGACATATTACCAATATGTTCCTAATCCACAAGGATACATATCATCTTCTACCTAACCTTTTGTGCCCATCAACCCTTATATGGCACCATCCCAACCTATAATGACCACATACCAATATGTGGTACCTTTTCAACCCTTTACCTATTATATAATATATTTATTCCACCCAAACTCAACCAAAATTACCATATAATTATGGACTTCCCAACCTCAAATAGATTTGGTTAAGATGTTAATGGATAAAATGTCCAATATTAAATCATCTATTTCTACGGCTCGTAACCTTTTATCTTATGATCAAATTTGCAATGAACCTATCCATCTATCCATCCCTATCTAATATTATCCTTCTCAATGTGAAATACCCAAATTTTTTAAGTTCCAAAGCAATTAGGACCCCCAATAACACTTGAGAGCATTTCACCATTCTTGTTATTTGATTGTGTATGATGATGCTCTTCTCCTTTGTACCTTCCCCATGTATTTATCTTGACTAGCCTTGGATTGGTATAGTGATCTCACCAAACACTCCATATTTTCATTTTATCAAATTTACCAAGTATTTTTAGATCATTTCTCAATAAATATATCTAAAAAGGTCTCTATTACTAACCTCTATTACATTAGGTAATTTGATGATGAATTAATTGCCGATTTCATAGCTAGATGGAGAGGTCTCATCAACCAACTATATTTATCCTTACACCAATGAGAATTTATCGATATCTTCTCTTAGGGGCATGACAAACATATTTACCCTAATTTCTAAGTTTAAATCTTTCAAACTTTTGATGAGGCTTTCACCATGGCATGGAAATTGGAAATTTGAGCCATTGATGAGGGAAAACTAAAATTGTGGAACAAAAATTATAGATTTAAATATAAAGAACCTTCCTCTACTAGAACCACCAATCAACCTAACCATCCCAATACCAAACAAAAGGCATTTACCAACTTTATTATACTTAAAACCATTCCACCTCCAATTGTCAACCAACCCAACCCAACCAATTCTTTGAACTCTTCCAACCAACCAAACCAAAACCAAAAATAAGTTTCCAAAAAAAAAAAATCTAATAGGGGAGTATTATTATTCAATATTTGATAAACTAATTAAAATAAAAATCATACAACTTCTTCTAATTAGACCTCCCCAATAATTTAATGCCTCTCACCCTACACTTAGTTGGTACAATGAGAATGGTCTTTGTGCTTTCCACTATGTCATTGGACATGATGTTAGTAGGTGAAATACCTTTAAAACTATTATACAAAATATGATTGACAAGGGATAAGTTTTGTTTGATAATCCCAATGCACCTCCAAATCAATCCTTTAACATCTATTATAAACCTGTTCCCAACTATGCCCCTTCCACCAACTATGATGATAATAAACTAGAATCATCTTACGCTTGTGAGGTCCATATAGTTAATGTAATTATTAGTGAACCTATCATTGAGGATACCATAACCTCATCTACCTCTTCTTCCTTTACACTCATCTAAGTGGTGGATTCACCTTCTATTCCTTTGGACATCCAAACAAAGGAAGTAAACACCCCTCTTTCATTACTTGATGAAACCATAGAACTATTTGCCTATCCTTTAATATAAATACCAAAGGAGGAAACCATTTATTTAAACACTTCTTAACCCACTCCACATATTTAATTGGTTTAATTACATACCATTCCTTTGGACATCGAACCAAAAAAAGCAACCATCTCTATTCCTTCACTTGAGGCTATCACACCTTCCTCACCTATCTTAGAACCACCCATTCTCTCTATAATAACCATCTAAAAATAAGAGATCACCTTACCTACCCATTCCATGGAGGAATAATCCTCCCAAACCTTTCCACCCTCCATTAATAACATCGATGAATAAACTATCCCCTCACCTCTACCTATGCGCTTAACTTTTGAAACTAGTGACCAAGGAATCAAACCCATTTACAAGCCTTTTTATATATTAGGCCAAAGTTTAGAGTTCACTTATCAACCCAACCTAGATAGAGCCACTTTTTGGCATCATCTTGGTCTTCCTTACCAAAACAAACCTGAACCCATAACCTCACTTGCATCCACCATCAAACCTATCATTATCTCAACAAACCCTTCTCCCTCCAAAATTGTAGGAAAACCATCCAACCCACCTTCATCTAAATTTTTCAAATAACCCTACACCTCTCTAACCAAACCCATCAAAAATATTGGAATATTTCCTACACCTAGCCTAGCTCACCCATCTTTGAAGTTGGACTTAACCCCTTCTAGTCCACCAAAGAAAACCCCAACCAAACCAAGTAGGAAGTTGGAATCACCTAAACTACCACCTAGAACTAGACCCATACCACTTCCTTCCCACCTACCTTATATCTTAGTACCCCATCCTTCTACCATCCCAAGAGTTCATCTAACTACCAAGAAGGTGAAACCTCTTGCAAATAACTATTCCTCATCTAGTAAACCTTCTCATTTTAATCTATCCACACCTACTACCAAATCATCAAAATACTCATCATTATTAGCTAACATAGCTACCTCTACCTTCCCACCTATCACCAAACCTTCACCTTCCACCTCCAAACCAACCACAATAAAACAATCCCAACTAAAACCACCTACCAGAACCATTCCACCACCTCCAATTTCCATGGTGAAGCCTACTCTTAAGAAGGATCCCACTCCTACAACCAATAACCTAACACCTTCAATTCTTATGATCAAATCTTATTTGATAATTATATAAAGGTTGTTTCAAACCTCTTCCTTAACCTTACCACCCATCAAACCTTTTGACCCAACATGTCTTAAACCATCATGGTTAAATGAAAACTTTATTTACTCATACTATATGACTCCTAAATATGATATAGATAATTATAAATCTCTCCAAACACTTATACATAACTTATGAGATGAGGGTGATCTGTTATTAGATGAAATTCCCTTGATCCCATTACAAATTCTACCACCAACTCAACCCATCCAACATTTACCTGATCTTCCACTCTCATTTGAAAGTAAGGAGGAACTGAAGCAACCATCTAGGCTAATACCTCCCATAATCCACACTATCCATATGGTTACTTGATCTTGGGCCCAAAAAAAGGATAAGGGAAAAGCAAAAGTGTCCTTACCATGGACCTACCCTTCTACCCCTCAACCTTCTAACTGAAACAAAATACCCTCACCCTCACCTTTACATTCACCTTATCCAAAACCCAAAATATCTATTTTGGGTGCCTCTTCTTCCAACCCTTCTAAAACTATCTAGTAAGGGGTTCTAAAATAACTTCACTAGACATCAATGAAGATGAGCCTTTATGAACTAATCAACACCTCACCCCATCATTTCTAAGAATTGATAGAGGCCTTGTAGTCTTTATAGGTTCAAATATAATATCCTAAAACTCTTGCATCCTTTATCAAATCCCTTCAAATTTCTACCTTCATTACCTTCTAGGATTTAAAAATACCTTCTATCCAGTCTAAAGATCCCAATCCTCCCATCTTCATTACTACATACATTAATCAAACCCTCATCAAAAGGGTGATGATTTATGGGGATAAAGTATCAAAATTATCTCCTCTCATGCCTATGAATAACTCTAATTACCTAAGAACATCATGTAAAAAATTGGAGTTGTCCTTCACTCTTTTAATGACACTATGGCCACTTCCTTATGGATAGTTGTCCTCCACATCCAATTGGTACCTCACACAATTTTAGAACTCTTTTAAATTATAGAGGGTTAGTTCTAATATAATGTTTAACTTGTATGCCTTTGGATCCATGTCATGAGTTGTGTCCCTTCTACCTTACACTGATGTGTCAAATTTAAACATGAAGATCAAGTTGTTACCATAAGAGCTGACCCTAGTCCTTTTACCTCATGCAACATGAAATATTGACCCAATGATTTTATTTTTCCTCCTTCATCCACCTCACCACCAACTAGAAACAACAACACCTCATCAACCAAAACCAACAACACTTCCACTCCTACCATTGATGAATCTTCAATTGGCTCATTTATCCCTTCTTCCTAGATCCCTGCAGAGGACCCCTTGAAACCCATGTTCCATGTCTCTCACTGGGGGAGTATCATATTCTAACCTTGGATGTTTTTACTAATCCTTAAGAGTATATGAGAACCTCACCCATGATCCTAGTTATGACCTCAGCATCAAAACCATTATCACCTTTGGGCCTCCCAACTATCAAACCAAATTAATTAATGGGGGACCTGATCATCCACTGATACCTATACCACCTGTCCATTTACCTTTGACTTATCCTATATTGATAAATCAACATTTTCCAAACATACCTTCATAGGTGTGCATGGAAGGGATTTGGCCTAGGCTGATATAAGCATAGACCTCATGAGTTATTCAGATTTGGGTTTGTACCACCAGAAGAACCCACTTCTGCTAAACCCATCACCACCATCGATTAGGATATTCCATCCTCACCAACCCCATCTCCTTCAAATTCAAAAGATTTTTATATCATTCCATATAATGTTTTTTTGATCAATACCATTAGTTTGGGCCCTCTGACTTATCAAAAGGAGGGTTGAAACTAAAATTCTTCCTCTTATCCATCTAGAAATGGTAGAAAATTATTCACCTACTATCAACACCATCCAACATCAAGATGATGATTCCATTCTCACCTACCTCATTACAGGGTATTTTTCTATCTATAAATCTCTTCCTCCTAAGAGATAAACTATGTTAAATAAATCAACCATTGACTTTAACTTGGGTAACTAGGATAACCCTAACATTATCAAAATTGGACAATCCTTAAATTCTATGAAGCAACAAGATTACCCTTCTTTCCTTCGTGACCAAAGCATAACATTTACTTGGTCCTATCAAGATATTCCTAGAATCAACCCTTATATAACCCTTCATAACATTATCACCCATCCTAATGCTAATCCTGTTTGGTAAAAACTTTAAGGATGCACTCTAACATCTCCCTTCTAGTCAAAGAAGAGATTCAATGCCTCTTATCTATCAACTTTATCCAACCCATCAATTATCCTCAATGGGATTCTAACATTTTACCCATTACCATGCCTATAGGGGGACTTTGCCTTTGTATTGACTTTAATGACCTTGATCTCTCTTTCCCAAAGGATGACTTTCCTTTGTCTAACATTGACAAGCTTGTTGATCTTACATCTGGTCATGAGATGTTATCTCTCATGGATGGTTTCTTGGGATATAATCAAATCTTGATTTCCCCCAAGGATCAACATAAAACTTCTTTCATCATCCCATGGGGAAGCTTTTGATATAGGGTTATGCCATTTGGTCTAAATAACATTGGCATAACTTATTAACATGTAATGGCCTACATATTCCATGATTTAATCCATAAAATCATAGAGGACTATGTGGATGATCTCCTTGGGAAATCTAAGCATCAAAAGTACCACCTAGACATTCTAACCATCATCTTCAAATGCATAAACCATTTCCATGTTAGAATCAACCCCAAGAAGTGTATTTTTGTGGTCCTTTATGTAAAGCTTCTTAAATTTATCATCTCTCTTCAAGGAATCAAAGTATACCCTACCAAAGTTAGAGAAACTTTAGAGATACCTCATCCAACCCACCTCAATAAAATTTATATCCTTCAGGGGAATCTCTAATCTATCCATCCCTTCATCTCTTAGTTATTTGATATATGTCAACCCTTTCACCATCTTCTAAAGAAAGATAAATCTTTTAAGTGGACCAAGGACTGCCAAAAATCCTTTGATTCACTCAAAGAATACCTCCTTTCTCCACCCATTCTTACCCCACCTAAATAAGAACAAACCTTCTACCTTTACATATCCACCATTAACCATTATTTAGGATTAATTCTCTCTCATAGTGATGAAAAAAACAAAGATCAAGCTATCTACTACATAACCCAAATGTTTATATAGTATGATACTAAATATACCCATATTGAGAAAATTTACCTCGCATTAATCTTTGTGTCTTCCAAACTTCATCATTACCTTCTTAATCACAAGACCTATGTCATCACCAACACTAACCCACTCAAGTAAAATCACTCTAAAACATATCAAAACCAAAATATGGCTAAGTGGCTCATGTTTTTAGCTAATTTTGATCTTGATTTCCTCTAGGAAAAGTTAATTAAAGGGTAATTCATTATTGATTAATTGGCTAAAGCTCCTCTACTAGACAACTAACCATTTCTTATTGCATTTCTTAACAATTCCATCATGACTTTTTTGGAAGAGCACCCCACCTACCAAATGACCATTTTCTTTGATGGATCCAAATGCTAACATGGTGGAGGTGCTAGATTTATCCTCATTCCCCTTGATGGTGAACCTCTTTCTCTCTTTTTTAAACTTGACTTTGATTGTACCAATAATGTGGCTAAGTATGAAGCCCTCATCATAGGTCTCCAAACCACTCTAGCCTTGGGAATCAATACCATTAGTGTCTTTAGTGATTCCCAACTTGTGATCAGCTAAGTCAATGGATCATACTAGTGTAAAAATTATGTCTCAAAAAATTAAAAACAACTTGTAGATGTAATCTTATCATCATTCAATCATTATCTCATCCAATCTATTTCATGATCTACCAACAAGTTCATGGATAAAATAGATTCTCTTGCTTCCCAAATCCCACATCAACTTACTGAGTCTAAACTCTTTGTTACTATCCACCATTTTATCAAACCTTCTTATATCCTTTCTAAACTTTCCACCATTTATAGTGTAGAGAAATATCCATTTGACATATGGTACGAGCAAACCTTCAACTATCTCAACCTTGGCATTGTTCTTCCCATCCTCTCTAGAAATGATCAAAGATACTTTATTCAAAGTACCTCTCATTATACCATACTAGGGGGAATCCTTTATAAACATGGATTTGAAGGACTCCTCCATTATTTACATATTCATGAAGCTTCCCATGCTATCAGGGAAACACAACAAAATATGAGGGGGACACTTTAGTGGTTTAGTTTTCACTAAACATATCCTTCACCTTGGATACTATTGGCCTACCCTCAACTAGGAATACTATTATTATGTAAATAAGTGTGTTAAATACCAATAACATGCTAATTTACATCACATACATTTCCATGGCTTACAAGTATCTAAAACTATTAGCCCATCTCATAATGGGGGCTCGATCTCATTGGGGAAATCAATCCTCATTATTCATAATGACACTAATCCATCATTACTACCATTTAATATTTTACCAAGTGGGTGGAAGCCATTACCCTCATCTCAAAAAAAGCTAACAAGATTTTTGACTTCATTAACCATCACTTCATCTATTATTTTAGTGTTCCCCATTAGATCATAACTAATAATGGAAAATATTTAAATAAAAAGCAAGTCTAAGGTCTTTGTGATGCATTTTTAATTAAGTTAAGCTTATCTTTACCTTACTATACACAAGAAAATAGATAGAGGGAATCCTCTAACAAAACCCTTAACAAAATATTAACCAAAGTAGTCAGTGTTTTAGGTTAGGATTGGCACTTTCACATCCCTTTCACTTTATGGGTCTATCGTACTAGAATTCAAACCTCTACATGCGATACCCCTTTCTCTCTAGTCTTCAGAGTAGAGGTAGTCTTGCCTCTCAAAGTCTAGATTCCCTCTCTTCACATATCTTTTCAAGATATCATTTCAAAAGGTGACTATAATCAATAATGTCTAACCTGACTTGAGATACTTGACGAACAACACCTCATAATGCTTAACCATCTTCATGTCAACCAAGAATGAATCAAGTGAACCTATAATAAGCACTTCAAATAATGAGAATTCAATATTAGATACCTTGTCCTAAAGGAAAACCAACATGTAACCAATACGGAGAAAATTAAAAGAGGTAAGTTTACTTTCAATTGGTTTTGACCCTACACATTAACCCATAATTATGGATTAGGGAAATATCATTTATCCTCTATTGAAGGCAAGCCAAAACCTGAGCCTCTAAATGCTTCATATTTGCATCCTTTATTTTTAATTTTTAAAAAGGATAAAACTCACCTTCTTGTCTAACTTAAGCTCATCCCTTGATTTATGAGATTTTCACCCTCCCACCTACCTATCTCTCTCCCTTTGAGGATAATTGATTACAACATAGAACCATGTGATTAACCATCACAATCATATCCTAATTATAAATATGGGTACCATGGCTCTACCCATGGCATGGTTCTCATGGATACTTTTTATCTCTAATTAGATAGAATCCCATGGCCGTTTGTCTCTCAAAATCAACCCTTTTACCTATTATTCACCTTATTTGTGTTAAAAGTTTTTCCCTCATAAATGTAAACCTATAAGACTAATTATACTTGTTCATGTCTAAAAACCTTGAATAAAAACAACTTGGGATACCAAAATACCACTTGGGTCACATATCTCTAACATAGTAGACTACTCCTTTGAAGGACAGCTACATAAAACTAAATTGTGTACAAGATAGACTACTCCCTTAAAGGATAGATACCCAATATACAAACCCAAACTTAGACCAATCCCTTGAATGATGGCTAATTCAAATGGGTCAAAATTAGTGATTTGAATATTCACACATTGATCAGCTTCATAAACCTATCAAAAATAAAAGCAATAAAAGACCTTAAATTAAATTAGAATAAACTATCCCAAGAAAGATACAATCATATTTCATATATAGAATTAGTAGACTTCCCACATCAATCAATCTACACCTACCATTATGGCATGGACTTATCTACTCTACTTCTTAGGCTGCCTATAGAAAGGATAAACTAACCCACATAAGGTTACCTTACCTATCCACCCATTTACCCATTTACCCATCACCTGTCTCCCCTTTATACCATCTATAAATCAAGGGATTATGAGCTTACTTGACATAACATGATCAGTACACCCTTTTTACACCAAATCATGCCAATGTGAATCATTCAAAAGGATTATGTTCCTTAAACTAATCTAAATTTAGTTTTTTAGGTCCTTACCAATGAAAAGGCAACACACTTTTTCCTTACCCTCCTATCATTGGTTCATGTAGACATACATCTCATGATTCTCATTTCTTTTTCCTACATTTAGTTTGTTATTTAACTTACTTTATGTATTTTCATTACATCATTAACCATAATCACATTTCATCTCCATGATCATAAATAACATATGTCAATAATGATCAAAATATCATGAACTACATCATATATCTATCTATGATCAAAACATCGTAAACCACATGATTTATCTATCTCTAGTATCATCCTATCCATTTACCAATAACATCATGAAAAAACATCATCATATACATCTATCTATAATATAATTCTATCCATTTTCCATAAATCAAACCATTCATAATCATAATCATCATATCCATAAACCAAAAAAACCATCATCCAACATCATCACATGCCTAAGCTATTAATTCCACATCTCATAAGCATAAACATAAACATAAACCATAAACCATGATCACAATAATAACTCTATACATCACATTTATACACATGAAGATCATAAAAAATAATCATCATATACATCATGTCCAAATAAATAATACATGTAATAATGTATAAATCACTCTCTCTAATGTACATCTCACATCGTCAGCATATAGGTTAGTATCAAAATCATGTACATATAATACATCAAAATATATCACATATCATGCCCCTGAGGCACCACTACCATTGGCCCCTCTTGCTCTTGCACCTGCACTACTATTTGGTATCAGTCATCCTAAGATACTTATATGTCCACTCACTATAGAGGCCCACTACCCATATTGGCCATGTGCTCTCCCCATCTTGGCTGCTTTAGACACTATGTTAGCATTATAGCCTTGTAGTAACTTAACTCCTTAATCATGGTCAAGTATTGTGTCATAGCAATCATACTTGGTGGCCCTCTTACTGGCACTACCACTACTCCTACCTTCTACCTTAGTGTATCCCTCTCCTAAGTCACTAATCCTAGGGAAGTCCTCACCTGATCTCTCTCTACCATAATAGTGGCAACTTGACCTTGTAAATTGACAATCTAGCTCTACAATGCAACCACCTATCTTTATAAACCTATAATCTAAGTTTGTGTAGATGTTATTGCTACCCATACCTATCCATCCTAATCACCACCTTGAACTCATACCCAAACTAGATCCATATCCATGGCCTATTAGCCCCCATTATCCCATCTAAAATTAGTTGCTATATAAAGGGCATAGTACCATCCTACATATCCATCAACCAAATTATCATCATCTATCAATACTCTAACTAGCAGTTCCTCATGATATAACACTACATATTATGACTGCAACTCTAAAAGTAGAAACTCCACATTTTCCCTCATGTACCTTGGAAAATGAGCCAAAATCCCTTACATAAGGTAAACTACCTTTGAGCTCTATCAAATGAGATAAGCTTGGTCTCACCATCTCACCTCTGATAAGCCCACCTCCATCTCTACAAAGATAGAGTGTGATAGTTGTAGAGGGCCCACCTAGGCCAGCCCACATATGGCCTCTAAATCATATCACCCATAAAAAAACCCTCCAACACATCTTAGAACTAGTCAATGTCCTTCACACCTCCACCTACTCCAATTAATGCATAATCTCCCCTCTACTAGACAAATCCCATTATGAAGTGTACCTAGGTGTATCCCTCTCATGGTAGCCTTAGTGGCCTCAGTCCCTAATGTGCTTGTATACCCAATAATGGAACACAAACCCCATATTGATCCCATATTATTGGTGAGCTTGGAATCCCCATAGCTCTTAATAAATTTAGACCAATAAAATAGGAGCCCACCTAAATACTATCCTCCCTAGCAACATCTCTACCAACACTCCTATTAGTAGATAAGGAAATCATCCATTTCTTAGATCATGAAATGAAAAATAGGACACTACCATCATTATCATAGTCATCAAACATTGGTCCTCTTGAGCCCTCTATTACAAAGTCCTATAGCTAAATCTACTAGAATGCCACTTGGCGTAGACCTGATCCTCACCATATAATAACTCCATATGGTAATCCATCTCTTCACTCTCAATGTGGTAAATTGACTCCCCCAAAATGGGAAACCATGTAATCTTATGTACATCCTCTAGTAGGATGGTAATCTCTCATATTGACAACAAAAATGTGTTCATGACTAGGTCCTATCTCTTAATAAGGGCCATTATCATAGTCACATCCAATAATAGATGCTGATAGTAAACCATGGATCCAAGGCTAACCTCCTCCATGTGCATCCACTCATCCCTAGTCATCCCATCATGAATCTTTGCAAAGATCTTGAGAACCTGATTCATCATTTGGATCTGGTCTCATGCCTATAAAATAATCAAGTTAGTATGCACACTTAATTATTTTTTCCATTACTCATTTCCATTCACTCCTTATACCTACATCAACCTATTTATTAACCTAAAAACACCTAAATCAACCTAAAAACACCTACATAAACTTATTTTTAATGCTACATACATTTTAACATCCACCTTAATCTATCAAACCATCGCCTAATGAGTTTATCAAAAACATCCACCCTACCCAAAAAAATGTTAAAACACCTTTCTTAAACCTATCAAACTAATACCTAACCCTACCCAACAACCATTATAACATCTCCATACTACTTGGATATTATTTTACCTTTAACTACACTCAACATTTTACACATTCAGCACTTTTTTAGAATTTTTTTTAACCATTTAGAATCTTTAAAAACCTTTTTCCTAAGATTAGTATTTACCCACCTTCCCTAAAAAACTTGACTACCAATGATCATTGTGATCTTTGATGCTATAATCACACTTGTTTCTTTGGTGGTCAACTATTAATGGTCAAGTTTGACTGACAATGGTCAGGTTGAACCACTGATGGTCACTATGTGTGACCACCGATGGAAAAACCCTTGACTTACCAACCTAAAAACTATAAAAAATAATAGAATTTAACAAAAAAACTACCTAATCCTATCTTCTATCCTTCCTACAACCCAAAATTCCCTTAATTTCAAATCTCATTGATTAACATTCCCAATTTTACCCAAAATGTAAAACTAGGTCAAACCCCCAAAACCATATCAAATACACTAAAAAAAACCAATTATCCAAATAAAATACCTAATCCACTAATCTAAAAATTCAAAGCACCCCTACCTCATTCTTAGACTGATGTTGAGGATGAATTCCATGTCCTGTTGCTTGGCTATGCCCTCATCCACCCTACATCACTAGTCCCCACATATCACCTCAACACATGCCTCTCACCAATTAACAAACTCCACCTAAGTTGAGCACTCAAATGGAAGTATAGAGGTCAAATTGTCAAAAGTGAAAATGAAATTTCATTTTCACTTTTTATATTCCATACTTTTTGGGTTTCACCCCAACCATCAATGATCATGATGACCATCGATGATGAGTGTATCACTTTTTAAAATTTTAAGCACCCAACCTAGGTGTCAAAATTTTGTAGATCACCTAATCTCCCCTAGACACAAACTTGAAATTTTTAAGATTAATCTTCTCTAACCAACCATTAGATCACCTCCACCTTTACATTGGTCATTTTGACCCAAATAATCATGTATTTAGCAATGAGCTTACATTTGTATTTTTGACCACACCATCCAACCTTGTCATGTTCAACATTTGAATTTACACCACCTCATGCACGACCAAACCATTTGTGTTTTCACAAGAGAAATTCCTACCTTAGATACTTGTGAAAAAAATAACCCTATCTAGAAAACTTATATAATAACTTGATCAACTATGCTTAATATTGTGGATTAGCTACCCTATCACTTATACTTTTATAATTGACCTTATTTTTACCAACATTAGCAATCTTAGTCTTTGCATGATCTTGACTATTTCACTTAGTCACATTTTATGTGCATGTTTGTGTCTCAAATGCTCAACCCCACCTTTTTGTCATAAACCTCATGACTCACCATATACCAATTATAAAACCTCAACTTGATTTTGATTTCACCTCATCAACTCTCTATTTAAGGGGGAACACTTCCTCCTATACTCAGGGCAAACAGACCTTTGACCAAACAATCTATTTTTGTTTTACAACTTGTTAATTCAAATATGCATAATAAAAAAGGGCAAGATGTAGACACTAGAAAACCATACTAGATGTCAAAATTCTTGAGGATTCTTTAAGAACCACCTACCCCTTCTTGACCCACTGACTAACCCTTTAGACCCTAAGTATAGTTAGCCACTTAGATAACTAAACTCATTAAATTACTAACTTGAACATTAAACCACCCTTTTCAACCCATCTTAACCCTTTTTTTATATAAATGCTTAACTGTTAATGATCATATTAACCATTGATAGTTATCCTGACCATCGATAGTAAGGTCCTTACCTCTTTAACCCATCACTAGATATGTGTAAGTTAATGAGACATAATTTAATATGTTTGCCTTATGCAGTGATAAAGTACTCCCAAGCATCAAAATCATCAACCTCACCCTCTAGGGAACCTTATATCATCCATATCTCTTTGAATATAAAAGGAGGGGAGTAGGAGGTGAAAACGAGGCATAATCCATCATCAAAATCATTCTTGCATATAGGTATTCAAGCTCTCTAGCATCCAGTCTTCCTTCAACAACTCAACAATAACAAAAGAGACTCGAACCTCTATTGAATTTGATTTTGAGGCCAAAGTACTATTAATCTATAAAAATTGCCCCAAACTTCAAATATCAACCATAAATAAAGCTATAAGTATGTTCTACTTGTTATTTGTTTCATTAGATTTCTAACCCCCTTGACCTGATCAGACCTATCTACACTTTGTTTCCTAACTTCCAGATCTTGAATAAAACCATTACAAACCATTTACCCATTTTAAAAATCTTTTTTGAGTACCTTTATAAATCCATAGGAAACCACTGATGTTTAGTACAACCATCGATAGTCACCCCTAATCATCGATGGTTACCCAACCATCAATGGTTAGCTTAACCACCGACGGTTCACCCAATCACTGATAGTCACTATGGAAAAAAATAATAGCAAGTTTTTTTTAGCTCCTTAACCCCAACCAAACCTAAATTTATATGTTCTTACCTATTCATAAACCCTTTTTTGATTTTTTAAACCTAAATTCACCCACTTTAGCATAATTATTAACCCACTTTTTCTATATTTAGTCATTTTCTTTAACAAACATTCTAATTTCTTATTGTATTGCATTTCATTTTCTTTATGCAAGTACCTTACTTTTATCATTTTCAACTTGATTATTATTAAGAGTGGATTTACAACCTCCTATTAAGCTTATGCTTCTTGGATCTAGCTCATGCTAGGTAGTCCACCCAACTATCTTGTTAATAACCTCTTTATTAGTGCTTTCTTATCTACAGGTTATTCCATCCAAGACAAAGAGGAGTTATTCATCTTTATCTAGATTACATGTGCATCACCAACTAGGTATTTATACCACACCTTTATTACTAGTTTTTTATCTTCTTCAAAATTGATAAATGAGCATAAATTAAGACAAACACCTACATCTACCTCAAAAATTAATCTATAGCTAAGGAAACTTAGTTTCAAGCCCTTTTCTATGTAAGGGTTTCAAGAAACATGGTTAAAAGAGAGCTTGATGGTGAAATGAGGTTTCATGAAACACAGTGTTGTGGGGTACAACACAGGATAAAGGATCATTTCCAAGAATCCATCCTATAGTTACCTACCTCTTGAAATAATCATCTTTAGCCATTCAAAAGAAGGAAGGCATATCTCTTGGTATGATGAGTTTCAAATAAAGTGATCAGTGTCAATAAATTCATGACCATTGAATTTTATTAAGGAATTAAATATTATATGATCACTTAAAAGGTGAAGAGGGTTTCCCAAACAACCTACAACCAGTTTCAACCTTAGAACAACACTTATATCTAGCACCATCAAGCTTAGTCAATTAAATGTTGATGTAATGGCATGAAGAAGATCATGATAAAGAGGTGATCTAAGGAAAAATAAGTAAATATTGGTACCAAACAAATTTTAAATGAAGGTTAATATGATTTTTAAAATATTTATATGGCCTAAATGAGGAAATTCACTTACAGTTAGCCCAATTCAACACCTACAACCATCATAGACATTCAAGTTTCTAAGTATGGAATGAAATGAGGACATAGAATTTAAGGAGTTTTATGACTAGGAAAATATTTCAAGGAAAAAAGTATATGAATTAATCAATAATTATAGGATGGGGATCCATGTAATTATGAAACATAGTGGTGACCTACAACTATATAAGGGCTATGAGAACAAACACAGTCATAACACCATCATATGGAGGGTTTTGAAGTAAAATTGATTATTGTTGGGTAAAATAAGGTTTTGAGAGGTTTATGGATGATATATAAGTTTTGAAATCATTTTTTACCTAAGGGACATAATACATAGTCTTTTCCTCTCAAAAACTCACAACTTCCAAAACATAGGTCTATTTTCAAGTTAATATGCAAGTTGATGCACACCAATAGTCATGTTGAGGTTTTAGGTTCCTTAGTAAATTCATGAGGATAACATGATGTGATGAAATGGTTTAAAAAACATGAAATATAACTTCAAGCACCCAAAAAATCATCCATGAAGTTGACATAATCATCCACCTTCACTATAACCATACAAAGAATCAAGACCCTTAACATAGTCTCATGCTTACAAGGTATAAAGTCAAGAAATTTCAAGTAAAGGACATATATATGAAGATAAATTAATCATATAAAGTTATAATGGAGATATTTAATATTTTTTAGGAGAGTTATGGAACTATTTGATCATGACATGAGGATATAATACATAGACTTTTATGGAAGTTTGACTATGTGAGGCCTAAATGCCTTGTTACAAGGTCAAAACATGTTAAAATAAGGGTGAAAAATGGTTGAATTTTTTTTTTAATAAGAATATTGAGCTAAATGATCATGAATTTAATATTTAAGGCTTCCATTTCCAATGAAATAATCTCCAACAAACATTGACACATAGTCAAGTGCACACAATTAATGCATAAGAGGTCAATTCTTGAGAGTTTTAACTTTTGAGAACCTATAGGTATAATTATCCTATAAAATTAAAAAAAATATATAATTATGACCTTATAAATCTTCTTAAAACATTATATATGTCAAAGGATTAGTTGGAACACTCATTATTTCAACACAATCAAGAGGCAGTTTGTTGATGGCCTTAATTAAAGCAATGATGCCTTTTTGAGGACTAAAACATTAAACAAGAGGTGTTAGAATCATGAAAGGAGATTTTAGAGGAAAAATATGAGGTTTAAATAATTATGACAAGTTATAATGTATATATAGAGGGAAGTTTTAGTGACCTAGGGTTAAATATGGCATTCTTGCAGCAAACCCCATAAGTAGCCTCAAAGGCATGGAGAATAAAATGGATATCATGATGTAGAAGAGATATCATATGTATGAAATGTGAATTTATACAAGGTTTCCTTGGCCTCCATATCATCCTATAATTTACTCAATCATCAAAACTCAATTTTAGGTTAAAACTCAATTTTAAGCCTATAACACAAAAGGCACTTTTAGACTTTTCAAGCAATGATGAATCCTTGAAATTTATATAATAAGTTGATATATGTATCATGATAATTATTTAAATTAGGGAGAAGTAATGGAGGAGTGAGTTTTAATCCAAGGAGGAAATTTGAATTTTGTAGTTCTACACACCCATTCAAGCCACCTGATCAAATACTCATATCATTAACCATGTGAATAATTTGGCCAAAATATATTATAATTATTTGAGGAAATATATTCACTTATAATTAATGAAAAATTTATGTTGGTTTATGGGTTTTGATTTATGAATAATCATTAAGAGCATAAGCAGTCTATAATGTAAGAAAAACCCTACTAAAAAATTTCTTCACATAGCTATTTTATCATATATTTTGCATGGGAACCCAATATTTTCAAGGATGTTGAGGGGGTATGTATACTACACATTCATAGAAATAAGTTTATATTTTTAGGTTTATCCTTCATGAATCATCATTAAGATGATTCAACTCTAAAATCCTCCCAAACCCTCATAGTGACCAGTTTTGAGAAAAGTTGATTTTATTTTGATCAAAACCTCATGGATTAACATGAAAAATATTCAAACATAAATTAAACTATGATATGATCCTATAAATTCTAATTTTTTGTATGAAACTATACATATCAAGGCATAACTAAAAATGTTTAGAGAAAAAGGCATGAGAAATGAGGTACAAGGTGGTTTACATGAAATCAAATCCATGGATGTTGAATCTTGAGACTTTTTTTTCATCCTAAAATCATTATTTTGTCATATATCTACCTGGAAGTCCCCATACCATCTCATCTAAACTATCATCTTTATAGAAAATTCAAGTAAAATTGACCTAGTTAACAAGTTTGATTGAGTTGTAAGTGTCTCTTCATTAAGAGGAGCTACTTCAAGATATGGAAGGTTGATTCAGGTATAATATAATCATGATTTTAGTTTTTCATTGTTTTATTTTATGTTTCAATAAGCCACCAAGTATATAAAGTTAGGCTACTAGGCCTATTTGGCAAGATAAGTAAACTGAAGAGTGGTGTTGAAATCCTATCAAGGAGTTAACTTGGAGTTGTAACAGTTTATATATTATCTTCAAATGGATACTTCATGCATTTTAAAATACATAAGTTCCACTTCATTAAAGTTGAGTTCAAATAGAGTTAACTAGTCTTGAAGACTAAATCACTTCAGTTGACTATTTGACTAGTTTCATGTATCTTCCATGGTTTTCATGTAAAGTAGAGACATTCACATCTTAACCTCAATTAAAATGGAGTTAACCAAACCAAATATTTGAATTTCATTCATGTAAGGATTTTTAAAAGTCAAACATGGGCCTATCACCTTCATTTCAACACAAAGAAAATCATATAAGACCCAAAGGATATATCTTGAAGGCTATTGTTATTCAATTAAACTCAAATTGGACTTGGGTTGACATGAAGTTCACTTAATTTTCTCTTTTCAATGCCAATATCTTGGCTATAACTCTTCTTCTTTATATATATATTCAAGCTTTCAAGCCATTTTTTAGATCCTTCTCTTGGGAATGACTAGACTCTACCAAGATTGAGCTTTGTAACCTTTTTAAATAAATAAAATGATTATTTTCATATTCCTATTTTCTAGTATAGTGTGTGATATTATTTTTATTTATGCATGTGGTAGAATTTTCTCCCTTATTAGGTCCTAATCTCACCTAGTTATTGGTTTGTCATATTATATAGGTCATATTTAGTGTTTAATATTGATTGATTGAATCTAATAATGGATATAAGTTTGATGGTTAATTCTTTGAATTAGGCCTATTCCATCATTTTCCTCATGATTTTATCAATTGATGAAACCTCTATATGAAATATTGATGCATAAGATACTTTGGAGTTGTAGATTCAATCATTTTTTATCTTATCATTATTTTGTGAGTTCAAGTAGAGTGCATAAATCAACAATACAGGTGTATCACCAATAGTAGAATAAGATTTCCCTTTCAATATCTCTCTTCCCCTTTTCATCCCAAAAAGCACATTAGGTTTTATTAGTAGTGAGAAAATTGATACATCATAGGACCTAGCCTCATCAAAACTAGAGGTTTGGTCTAAGTTTAGGTGTCCCACACCTTACATCATTCTAGTATTAGTCCAAGTGTGAAAGAATTTCATATCAATCTATCATCCTTTAAATAAGGTGTTATCTAGGTTGCTAAAAGTTATAGAATGCCTAATGGGACCTAAATACATCTATTGTATTACATAATTTATAGCATATTCATCTTCAAAAGTAGTTTCAATTACTACTATGGTGCTTATCTCAAGGCAAAAGGCATATTTTTGTTCATAATTTTAGTTGTATTCATGATTTTCTAGGCTATGATAGCCTATAAAGGAGGATTCCATCATTAATCTCCTTATCAATAGTTCTAGTATGATCCATATTCATCTCATCCTCATCAAAATGAGCCACATTCATTCCAATATCAACCACCTTTCTTCAACTCAATAAATTTTCATGATGAGATGAAAGAGATGAAGAGGGTAAACCAAATGATTATTGAAGAGATATTAGCCTACAAATAAGAGAAATAATATAAAAAATCCCCATATCAAAAGTTAATACTTCCTACTACCCCATATCAATATCCATGGATTCCAAGTCCACCTCAACAAGAAGTTTTCTTAATCATGTCTCAAGATACAATACTTTCAATACTATAGGCTCTTAAAACTAATTTTCCAACCTAGAATCAAATACAATAGCCAAGCATAAGACCAAATGCTGCAAAAAAATCCTGAAGTGTCATTCAACACTCACCCATCCCTCCTCAAGTTCCCAAGGCCTAACCTTTATGGAAAGCCATTTAAGTAAATATGTAGTAGAGAGTGGAGGTGATAGTTGTATAGGTTGAGCAATGTCATGAGCAAAATCAAACATCTATGGTAATACCATTGGATGTATCTCATATTATTGAGTATTTTCAAGGGTCTACCATGACACTCTTGGAGCAAGAACCTATCCTTTGTGAGTTAAGTGAAGCATATTCAGCTAAGGAGATAGAAAATGAAGGTGACTTGAGTGATAAATAATAATAAATCATTATTGAGACACCACTCAGAATGGATAAGAATGTTTCAGTATTTCATGGTACCAAAGAAGATGAATTTTAGGAGTTTTCTCAAGAAGGCATCCATGAAGAACATTCACATAGAGCCATTGCTGAGATGGATAACATTCTTGAATTTGAAGATCATTGGAAGTAGTTATAACATTATTTCTTGAGTGAAATTGAAGAGCTTAAGATGGTAGATTTGGAAGATGAGATAAGATAGTAGGTTTATTATTCATCTAAGGATTCCACCTATTTTTTGGATCTTCAATAATTCAATGCTATTCTGGTGATGCTAAAACAATATGAGCTAGAGCTTGATTAGATAGATTAGGTGTCATTCTCTATAAAAGATGAATATGAAACAAGTGCAATAGATCAATAACTTTCATATGACTCCATAAAAAGGTTATAAATATGTGACCAACATGTTTCAAATGGTAAGGATGCAAATGAATTTCATGTCCTTTTAATTAATCATGATAAAATGGGCTTTTAGGATGACTTTGTGGGTTGTGTAAATTTAGATAGTCCATCTTCACCCCATGTGGAAATTGAGGAATGCATTCTAAAGAGTACTATTGCAACCATTCATCAAGGAGATATTAATGACATATTATAGCCATGTTTGATTACCTATCAATAAGATAAAGACTTTGACAAAACACTACCTCAAATAGAGCATAATGAAGACACCAATTCATGTATACCAGTTGATTTGAGAATACAATCATTGAATGATAATGTGATAAATCAAGATCATCCCATGAATAAATCAAAATTAGCATTATTAATGCAATAAATAATAATATGGGAAGAATATGATTGGGTCTTGGATCCATATATTCAATTCATGTGCCTAAGAATGTAATTCAAAGGCCTAACTACATCATCAAGAAGACATGAACATACAAGTCTTCTTATCTACAAGATGAATCCAACAAAAGGAAGAACTCACATTTTAAGGTTCTATGGTGGACCAAATAAATTTCCATTTGACCCTGGAGGGAAGCTTGTCACTTTATGTTAGTTATTTTAGGTTTGATTTATTTACGTAAGTGAATGGCACAAGCATCAATCTACTTCCCTTTTATTGTGTTTTCCTATTTCCTTGGGTTAGTTGTCTCTGATTCCTAGTTTAGTTGTTTCCTTTTAGTATTGTTAATGTCATGGTAAAAATAAGTGTTACAAAGATCAAACAAGTCTATTTGTCAGTCAAGAGAGTCATCAATTCAAAGTTGTTATGATTTAGTTTGCCATTATCACATGAAATCTAGTGACATATTTTAACTAGCAAGCTGATCAAACCTTGAGAGTCACCAAAAATGTTGGTAATTTGTCTTTTCAAGGCCAAATACCAAGCCCTATAATATGAAACTTTCCAGTATCCTACCAATAACCTCTACAAGATGGTCAAATAGGTGTATTTTGGCCTAAAAGATCAATTTTTGGTTTTTAAATGTTTAAATAGAAGTCAAAGATTCATTAAATTATCCTAAAATGCATTTAAGTATTTTCAAATATATGTTATTACCTTAGTTCCAAAGTTTCATACTCTAAAAAGGTGATTTCATGTGTTTTTAAGTCAAAAAGGGTTTTCTCTAACTCCCACATGCCAATTTTGGCTTCCTAAAGCATGGAAAAGGATAAAAAATTATTTTTTCATGTAAAAAAACTCATTTATATTATACCATGTTCTAATATTTTTGGTGGAAGTCTTAATTCTCTTTAAAAGCCAATAAATAGACCATTTTAATTCATTTTGCAAAGAGAAGTATGGATCCATATGGAACTCCATACACATGGGATTTGAAGAATCAACAAGAGGACATGAATAGTATTCTAAAATAATTTTAGGGAAATTGAAGGCCATACAGGCTCAAAACTGGTCATCTCTAGGTAGTTGTCAAGTTTACACATAGAGACCTACCTTTAGTTTTGTTGTTGGTATGGATTGGAAAGAAAAGGTATAGGTATGAATTTTTGGGAAAATAAAGTATACTTATAGGGATTAATAATGGAGAAATTGGTTCTATAATTTGTCTCTTCTACCTCATTAATCATCCATTTGAAGCCAAGATAATTTTTGTAGTTTTGCATCTATGAAGGCAACTGGTTTTCTTCATGTTCTCCTCACCAAAGGAATAATTTAAGGAAAATTATAGTTTGTAGAGATTTTCACATAATATACCTTACCAATACATTATTCATATCCTTTTCACATGTGTGATGGTAAAATAAAGGATATTTGACAAGAGGAGTTCAATTTTATAGTCTACATGCTTAAAGGGGAATTGTACAGTCATGGAGAGAGAAGGCAACATCAAGTTTTCTTAGATTTATGTTTTGTATGGTCTCATTCATGTTTTCCATGTCCTCCAAGTTTCATAAAAAAATATCATTCATTTTCTCTCAATAATTATTAATAAATCCTAGTTTAGCATTGTTTAAGGTTTTTTAGCATCTTTTAAGGTTTTAGAAAAGTACTAAGTTTTAGTTTCATCATCTTCAGCTAATCTAATGGCCTATAAATTGATATGGAATGAGAAGGATAGATATATGTTTTCATATATCTCCTTATCTTTGCCTTGTCATTCTCACAAGTGATCCTTTCCTCATCCATTGTACTCACCCCCATATCACTATCTTATCACTACCTTCTTACTATGTTCTTTTCTTTTTCACCATCCTTTTCATGAGTTTCCATCATATTTCACCCTCACCACCCTTCCACCAATATCCAGTCCATGGATTCATCATCAAAATATCCAAGAATGGATAAAAGACCATCATAATCATGGAAAATAGGTATGTGACCTTGGAGCATCATAATACAATCAGAAGATGAGGTTTACAACAATTTCAAGAATAGTCAAGTGTAGTCATAAAGGTGAAATGAAGACAACGGTAAGAGAGACCTTCTTGGATACCTATGCATATCAATAAATCATTGTCATGATAAAGAAAGAGGATGGAAGTCATCATGAATTTAAATAAGAATACATATACAACCATGGAATGGACCTACAACAAGGTATCAATACAGTCATAAGCTTGTTGAGGTACAAAATCCAAAAGCATGATGAATAGATACCTTCTTAAAGGTTCATGCCTAATGATCAATTCAAGATATAATGATGAGGATACAACCATATAGTTCATCCTTGGTGACTTTATATTATTAATATATATATATATATATATATATATATATATATATATATATGTATGTATGTATATATATATACAGTCTCAGACCATACAAAAGTACTCTATAGTAATATGGTAAAAATATAACCTTTTGAGATTGATCTCATGTTATGGAAGTATGAATGAGGATGATAGGTAGTGGTATAGTCCTTGACCATGTTATAGATTCATTCATGTTTTTTATTCCATCGTTAAGCATTTAAGAGGTAAAAAATTCATCTACACGCCTACTTTAAGGTCATATCGAAACACAGTGATAAGGTTTTTTAAAGTCAAAGAGACATTTTGAAGATCATTGCCAATGCATGGTTTTCCACAAGGATTCTTAACTATCACTATAGGGATTAAAGAGTAACATTGGTCTATTTAAATAATTCTTAGGATACCTATAGTTCTAAAAGGATACCTACAACCACTAAAGATAAAGTATAGGTCTAGTCCAACAATTAAGGTTGGTGACAGTTAACTATCTTAAAGGTGCTTGGTTGGATTATCTAAGTACATGATCAGTATGGAGTTGATATAAATTATATGGTGACTAGATAAAAATATATTACAAGTAAAATAAGGTCTAAGAATCATGAAGATAATGACCTATAGCCAGCTTAGGTGCATTATTGCATTCAAGTGACAAGCCATGCCTTTAAGAAGACCTAAAGGGTTTACAACATATTCAAAGAGGGAATTAAGGTTATCATAAGATCATTTGGAAAATAAATACCATCCTTACACCTCTTGTCACCTTTTTTGTGGTAAATTATCTCCAAGCATCTTACACCTTGTCACAGTCTGTACACGGATAAGTCATCATAGAATATAGTCAAGAACATGTGTGTAGAGGTCTACGTGGAATAAGGTGATGGTGAACATATGAGAGAGGATGTTTCATTAATATATTCATAATGAATATAATTTAATGGATACTCTAAAGGAATCCCAAAATCTTTTAGGTCCTTTTACCTCAAAAATACTACCAACAACCACCTCAAAATGTAATCTATAGCTAAGAAAACTCAATTTTAGGCCCTTCTCCATGTAAAGGTTTCAAGAAACATGGTTAAAAGAGAGTTTTATGGTGAAATGAGGTTTTATGAAAAATGGTTTTTTTGGGTATAACAAAGGATAGAGGAGGGTTTTCAAGCATCCATCCTATAGTCACCTACTTCTTGAAACAATCATCTTCAACCATTCAAAATAAAAGACATATCTCTTGGTATGATAAGTTTCAAACACAATGATTAGTGTTAATAAATTCATGATCATTAAATTTTATCAAGGCATTAAAGATGACATGATCACATAAAATGTGAATAGGGTTTCCAAGGTAACCTAAAACTAGTTTCAACCCTAGAACAACACTTATAACTAGCACAATCAAGCTCAATCAATTACATGTTGATATAATGGCATGAAGAAGATTATGATAAAGGGTGATTCAAGGACAAGTAAGTAAATATTGATACTAATATAATTTAAAAGGAAGGGTCATATAATTATTGAAAACTTTATATGGCCTAAGAGAGGATATTCTCCTACAGTTAGCCCAATTTGACACCTATAACCATTACACACATTCAAGTTTCTAAGCATGGAATGGAATGAGGACATAAAATTTAAGGAGGTTTATGATTAGGGAAATGTTTCAAGGAAAAAATTATATTATTTCATAAATAATTATAGGATGGCTACCCTTGTACTTATGAAACACAGTGGTGACCTACAACCATACAAGGGATGTGAGAATAAACATAGTCATAAAACCATCTTATGGAGGGTTTAAAGGTCAAATTGATCATTTTTGGGTAAAATAAGGTTGCGAGAGGTTTATGTATGATATATAAGTTTTTAAATCATTTTAAGGTGAAAAGGGACATAATACACATTATTTTACTCTCAAATACTCACAGCTTTTTAAATAGAGGTATGTTTTCAAGCTAATATACAAATTGATGCACACCAATAGTCATGTTAAGATTTTGGGTTCCTTAATCAATTCATGAGGATAAAATGATGTGATGAAATGGTTTCAAAAACATGAAATATTACGTCAATCACCTAATCACTCAGCCATGAAGTTGACATAGTCATTCACATTTAGTACAATGATACAAAGAATCAACACCCTTAACACAATCCCATGTTTACAAGGTGTAAAATCAATAAATTTTGAGTCAAGGATATATATTTTTTGGTAAATTAATAATATAAAGTTATCATGGACATATTCAAGACTTTTCAATAGAGATAAGTCACTTCTTGATCATGACATGAGGATATAATACATAGACTTATATGGATTGTTGACTGTGTGAGGCCTAAATGCCTTGCTAGAATGTCAAAACATGATAGAAGAAGGGTGAAAATGATTGAAATTGTTTTAATAATATTATTGAGATATATGATTATGAAATTAATCTTAAAGGCTTCTATTTTCCATGAAAAAATAGCCATCAAATATTGACACATAGTCAAGTGCACACAGTCAATGCATGAGAGGTCAATTATTGAGAGTTTTGAATTTGGAGCACCTTTAGGTAGCATTAGTATATAAAAATTGAAATAAGTTATAATAATGACCTTATAAATCTTCTTAAAACATTGGATAGGTCAAATGATGAGTGGAAACACTCACTATTTCAACACAGTCATGAGGTAGTTTGTTAATGGCCTTAATTGAAGTAATGTTAACTTTTTGAGGACTAAAACATTAAAAAAGAGATGTTATCATCATGAGAGGATTTTTTATAGGGTAAAAATGAGGTTTAAATAATGATGACTAGTTATAATATAGATATAGATGGAATATTCAGTGATCAAGGATCAAACAAACCATTCTTATAACAAACCCCATAGGCAACCTCAAATGCATCAAGACCAAAATGGAGATATTGATGTAGAATAAAGGTAATAGGTATGAAATGTGAATGTATAAAATGTTATTTTATCCCCCCATATTATATTATAGGCTATTTAATCATTGAAACTCAATTTTATACTAAAAATTAGTTGTAGGCCTAGAAGGCCTATAACACAAAAAGTAGTTTTAGACTTTTCAAGCAAAGATGACTCATTGAGATTTATATAATAAGTTAATAAATTTCACATGATAATGATTTAAATCAAGGATAAGTAATGGAGGAGTTATTTTTAGTCTAAGGAGGAAATTTGAATTTTGAAGGTCTAAACACCCACTCAAGCCACCTGATCAAATTCTCATATCTTTCACCACGTGAAGAGTTTGGAAAAAACATCTTAGAATGATTTGAGGACCAATATTAATTTATAATTCATGAAAAATTTAGGTTGTTTTAGGGGCTCTGATTTATGAACAATCATTAAGAGTGTAAGCATTCTAGAATGCAAGCATAACTCTATAGACAAATTTATTCATGTGACTATCTTCTCATATATTTTGTATGGGAACCCAATATTTTCAAGGATGTTGAATGGGTATGTATAATAAACATTAATTATAATAATTTTATATTTGGAGGTTTTTGATTCATGAATCATCATTAAGAAGATTCAGATCTAAAACCCTCCCAAACCCTCATAGTGTCATGTTTTGAGAAAAGTTGATTTTATTTCCATAAAAACCTCATGGATAAACCTAAAAGCTATTAAAACATCAATTAAACTTAGATATTATCATATTAATTATAATATTTTATATGAAACTATAATGATTAGGGTAGAAATTAAGTTTTTTAGAGAAAGGGGCATGAAAAATTAGGTACAAGGTAGTTTACATGAAATCAAATCCATGGATGTTAAAGCTTGATAATTTTTAGTCATCCTAATTTAATAATTTTTTCATATATATTCCTATAATTTCCCTTACCAACTCATCCAATACAACCACTCTACAAGAAATTTAGGAAAAAATTAACCAAGTCAACAAGTTTGACTAAGTTGCAGGGGTCTCTTCATCAAGAGGAGCTATTTAATTATATGGAATATTGATTCATGTAAAATATCATAATTTTTTAATTTTTAATTGTTTTCTTGAAATTTATAATAATCCACCAAGTACATAAATTCAGGCTACTAGGCCTATTTGGCCTAGTAGGCCTATTTGATAAGACAAGTCAACTAAGGAGTGACATTTAAAGCCTATTAAGGAGTTAACTTGGAGTTTTCATGATGAATATATTCTATTTATATGTATATTTCATGAAATTTCAAATACAAAAGTGTCACTTCATTCAATTTGAGATCAAATGGAGTTAACTAGTCTTGAAGACCAAATCGGTTCAATTAATTGTTTGACCAATTTCATGCATCTTACATGTTTTCATGTAAATAAGGGACATTAAAATATTAAAATCACTTAAAATGGATTTAAACAAACCAAATATTGGAATTTAATTCATGAAAGGATTTTGACAAGCCAAATATGGGCCTACTACCTTCATTTCAATGTATAAGAAGATTATGCAAAACAAAGAGATAAAGGATATATCTAGAAGGATAATTTTATAAAATTAAAATCAAATTGGAATTGATTTGAAATGAATTTCACTTCATTTTATATTTTAAATTATAATATCTTGGCTATTTCTCTTTTTCTTTCTATATATTTAGGCTTTCAAGCCATTTTTCAGACCCCTCTCTTGGGCATGACTAGACTCTACCAAGATTGAGCTTTGTAAACTTTTTAGATAAATAAAATGATTGTTTTTTGATTCCTATATTATAGTATGGTATGTGATATATTTTTTATTTTCACATGTGGTAAACTTTTCTCCCTTGGCAGGTCTTGATCTAACCTAGTTATTTGATTGTTATATTATGCAGGTCATATTTAGTGTTTGATGTTGATTGATTGAAGCTAACAGTGGATATAAATTAAATGGTAAGTGCCTTAAATTATGGATATTAAATAATTTACATAATTATTTGGTTAATTTATGAAACCTCTATGTGAATTATTAATTCATAAGAGACTTTAGAGTTGTAGATTCAGTCATTATTTTGTCTTATCAATGTTTTGTGAGTTCAAGTAGAGTGGATAAACTAGTAATAAAGGTGTATAACCAATAGTAAAATAGTATCTCAATTTTTATATCTATCTTCCCATTTTCATCCTAATAATTAAAATAGGTTTTAGTAGTAGTGAACAAATAAATGCATCAGAGGATCTAGCCTCATCAAAACTAAAGGTTTGGTCTGAGTTTAGGTGTCCCACACCTCAAATCATTCCAATGTTAGTTCAGGTGTGAAGGAGTTTTAGATAAATATATTATAACTAAATTATGGTGATATATGGGTTTCTAAAATTTATTTTTATAAAGTTGACTGTATGCTTTAGATATGGTTGACATACTTTGTGGTAGTGAGAAGGCCTAAAAGGTGAGTAGGCCTATTTGGTGGGTCCAAGTAATGAAATGGGCCAAATGGCATTGGGGATCTAAGGTAAAATTATCAATGTTATATTAGAGGAATTTATGAAGTTTTTAATCCATTGGTTAAGACAAGAAGTGTTCTTAAGGGTCATAGTGGTAACATGTGGACAAGATAGACCTAATAACATTAGGTCTCAACTAGGCCTAATTGGGGTTTTGGCCTTTATGAGTTATGACCAATTAAAATCATAATTTATTATCATGTTTAATGTGTGTAATGATATATTTCAAGTTTAAATAAAGTATGGTAATTATATTGGATGACCAAGATTGGTGAAATGAAGAGTTGAATAGAAATACAAGGCCTAATTGGCCTATTTGAGTGAGTTAGAGAAGTGTGGTCTTAAACAAAGAAGAAGAGCTCTTAGAGGAGAAAAAGTAGGTCATTGAGAACCATCAAATGGATAATAAGAGTATACATGTCTCTATAACATATTTTTTGTAGGTGTATGACCAATTCAATTGACCTAATAAGCCTAGAAGAGGTATGTTGAGCGAGAAGGCCTAAGAGGCTATTTGAGTGAGATTAAATGGTAAAGAGTGAAAACAAAGGAGATCATCATTAGTTTAGTTATAATGTGTTCTAAGGTGATCAAATATCGTTAGTGACTTATTTGGTGCTAAGTTAACTAGGGTTTTAGAGCCTCCTTGCACAATAGAGATTGGAGAAGACTAGTTGAGTGGGTGCTTAACTAGGTAGGGGTTGGAGCTCATTGTGAATTTGGTGCTTCACTCATCTTTGGATCTTGATATTATAGGAATATATTCCATGTGCATGGTTTTGAGCTAAAAATACCCTATTTTCTATCAACTTGGGGACCCTTGTGTCAAATTTTGCAAATTTATATCTTAAAATTGAAATTTCACTTGATCAAAATATATATAGCATGTTTTCACATTGTTCATAACTCTCATTTAGATTAATAGACATGTTTTTAGATAATAATAGTTTCAAACCTTTTGAAGTTTCTAAAATTTGAGTTTCTAAAATTTGATCTTTATTTTTTAGGATAAATCTCCAATGGAATCCATTTGTAATAAGCAATGCCTGGGTTTTTTGATTTAATAATGATTTGATCTTTTACTAGCCTTTGCTCTATCAAAATCAAGTTAAATCCATGTGTGATCAGCTTAAAACCCTACTCTAAGTTTTTCACCTAGGTTCCTTTTAAATTAAAAATTATAAATAATGTTTTACGTAAGAATAATTAATTATACAATAGACTTCATTTAATTTTTATCTTGAGGATTAGTCATGTTTTTCAACACAACCAAGCCTTAGTCTAAAATTTTTATGTTGAGTCCCTTTACATATGAAACCCCTTTTTTATATTTTATCTTAACATGGTACAACTAATGCAGGTTCCATTTTGTGTATCTTAGACAGGTCATGAATATTTATCCTAAAGTTTTAAATCCCTAAAACCTTATGACTTATCTTTTATTATTCATGGGGTCTTTTTTATTATATTTCTAACCTTGGTCCAAAATATTTATGCCAATTCCATTTTAATTCATGAGGTCACTTTAATATGTATTGGACCTATCTTAAGACTTTATCCTAAAGCTTTAATATAAATGAAAACATTATCTTAAGACCCTAGCTTAAGTGTTATATTATTCTTGAGTTGAATTGTGCTTGTCTGCAAGATTAACAACCCACATTTGCTGAAGAAAATTTAATCCAATGGAGAAAGATCAAAATGGGAAGACTAAGATATGGAACCAATCTTGATAAATCCCATGGATCATGATCTATGACATGCATTGGATCAGATGAACATGAACCAACAATACGAGATCAAACTTGGAAACTAAGCATAGGGACCCTTTCATTATGACCTAGAATTAGCCTAAAGTTTTACCCTAAAATTTGGATTGTATTTATCAATACAATAAAAACCTTAGGCTAAGACTTTATGCTATGCCTTCAATTATTCATAGGGTCCTTTTTTATTATGTTTCTAGCTTGGGCTAAAAAATTAATGCCAAGTCTTTTATAAATTTTGGGGGCCCCTTTTATTATGTTTTAAATCTTAGACTAAACTTTAGCCTAAAGTTTATTCATGTTTATTAATAAAAATTAAAACCTTGTTCAAAAAACTTTAGTCTAAGTTCTATATATTCTTAGGCCTGAATTTCATGCTTCTTTGTAGGATCAATGATCTACATTGGCTCAGATGAGATCAATCCACCAGAGCATAATGAGCATTGATAATTCAAAGCCCCAAAATGATGATAAGTGTTGTGAGTTCATTAATAAGATATTAAGCATCCAATGGTGGTACATACCTCAGACCATGATCTAATGGAGAAAATTTTCCTAAACAAAATTGATCCAATGGTGTGAAGTAGTCATTGACCTTTAAATAAATATATCAGTAGATGCGAGATCACCATGGGGTAAAAGCATGTTAACCCAATAGAGATGATATAATATAGATCACGGAAGCCCCACAAAGCTAAAAAGTGGCACACACATGAAGTAGAGTGAACTTGAAAGTGATAAGTGGTAAACTCAACAAGGAGTCCCACCAAGTAATTTAAAATTGATGATCACATGACTATCAAAGATGTTCATGCAGACATCAAATGATGGGGGCATAAACATTAAAATTAAGCTTAGAAAATATTCCCAAGAAGGTACCTAAAAATTGATGGTCATGTAGACATCAAAGATATTCCTATAGATATCAAATGATGGGCATGTAGATGTCAATTTTAATATAGCCATTCAACATGGACATTTCAATAAGCTCGGGACTAATGATATTTAGTCTTACAGATCAAGATCAATGAACTGTGTTGATTCATGTAAGATAATTGAATGGTTTAAGATTAAAGTAAGATTTTCAAAATTCAAAGGTCAATTTTTGAAAATTAATGAGCAAAGTTTCATGAAAGTGCCATGAAGACACTAGGATGGTGCCACATAAATATAAAATGAAAAATCTAAAGATATTTTAAGTTTAGAAAGCCAAAGGTATAAATGCAAAGATCCAAATCAAATCTAAGGAACAAACTCACTTAAGTGAAAGAAGGATACCACCATTAAAGCTTTGAGAAGACTTGTAGAAAATCCCTAGCCCATGTAAAATACCTAATTAAACCATCTATTGAGTACAATCAAACCCAGAAGAGTGAATTATAATTTGAGATAGAGAAATTTAATCTAAATCTGAAGGATAGTCCACTAGTGAGCAAATTGATCAAATTCAAACCATGAAAACTTGAAAAGGCACCTCTAGGGAAGATGTTAATTTTTTTTGACTTCAGACATAGAGGGAATAATTTTCAAAGATACTTAGTTTGATGCCATGGATATAAACATAGGAGATATTCACTGGTCTAAACTATTTTAGACAATTGAAGAGTAATAGTACATCACTAGAGAAGAGGAAAAGAATGTATTGGTGAAGAGGAGATATTATGATGTGGTGGTAATCTAGACGACAGGTCTTCATTATGCTATGATGAAACTTGAGGTAATACACTATATAGATATTATATTCCCTAATTTTAGAGATGATAAAATTTTAGGGAATGATAGTTCATGTGTGTAGCTTTAGGAAAATTGCCTATATTTATCCTATAGCCTTTGAAAACTACTATAAATTTCCCAAACCCCAAATAGATGAACCTCAATTAATGAGTGGCCCAAGAAGAATGATCTAAATACCATCCTTATCCCATGACTATATTTTGGGAATCAAGTGTTCTTCAACTTCAATGACAACATCCTAATCAACTAATTTAGACCTAGGATTAGGATGATCATGACGATGATGAACAAGCTATGTTGGAATCCAATCACCACATATGTGGAAAAACTCTGTGTTCCCTTTGTTTATTTCATGGTTGATAAATAACTCGTCCCTCCTCTAGGTGAGATGATTAACACTTATTTGAGTAGGAAGTTATTTGCAATTAAGAAGAAAACTAAGAACTAATTCCTCATGATGTCGTACTTATTGGATGCCTTTCTTGCCACCACCAAAATATGAAACTTTAGGGAATTATCCCCTGATGGGACACAAATAATCTCCTAATATTACTCCAGGTTACATATTTTCAAATATAAGGACCATATTTAATTCATTTGTGATTGTGTTTATCTAGCCTTAGTTGAGGCCATCATAGGGATTCTAATGATGAGGTTCAACCCTGTAATCAAGAATATGATTGAAGCCATAGGAGATATATGGTTATATCCAAATTTCACTATAATCAAAATTTAGGGAATCCAATATACCCCACTCAGGCTACCATTTCATATGCCAATCAAACTATCAGAGTAAGAAGTACCCTACCAAATATGTAATGGGATAGATGGTTTGTGTAAATCCAAGAGGAAGGGACTAATCCATACCCTCCCAATAACCATTGGTAGGAATTTATTCCATCAATGGGACAATATAGAGGTTGAATCCAAAAATTGAACATCTTTCAATTTGCAAGTTGATGAGATAATGGGACTCCTATGGAAGGGTTAAGAAACATTTAAAGAAAAAAGGGATAAATATGACTTATGAACACCAACCTAACCCTTATGAACCCTTATAAACTAAGGCATCTTAATTTTTTGAGGTCTTGGGGAGATTGAAGAAACATAACATCAAGACAAAAGCCAGGATGCTTAGAGAGCAAAAGGGAAGTGATGATAGGTGGAAGTTAGGACATAGACAATACCATTTTCTTGGTGGAGAGTCATCTAGACCTCCACAACCACAAACAAAGATCCAAAATCCTAAGGCATCAAGGCCAAAATAAAGGAAACTTGATGAATTTTCTTCTTCTTCAGACTAGGCATAAGAACTATAGTCACTAATTTAGGAGATTTAGGTGACAGCTTTGGACCTGGGTGAAATGGTTGAGGATGCACTACAAATGTTATCTAGTGCTTAACAGTCAAATGAGGAAGAAGTCTAAATAGAGGAAAATTAGACTAGGGAAGTAAAATAAAATAAGGGAAGGAAATTGATGAGCTTAGAATATGGCTCATTATTGACATGTCATTTTCCTCAATTCATCTCTTAAAGGGTATTATTTTATGAAAATCATAGATTGTTAGATAGCTATTACATGGAAAATAGATACTTGTCTTGTTTATATTGAACCATAAACTAAAAATTTACTTTGTCATTAGTGTCTAATACATAACATGTTTTAATGATTTTTTATTGTGAATAATTCTTAGGAAGAAGACATAGGTGATGTATAGTGAAATTTTAATTTTGATCTCCATCTAGCAGAACTAAGGACTCCATAGGCTTGCTTCTACAGACTCTATAGGCTTGTTTCTAAGGACTCTATAGGTTTGTTTCTCTAGAATTTATAGGCTTATTTCTATGGAATTTGCAAGCTTGTTTCTATGGACTCTATAGGCTTATTTCTATGGACTCCATAGGCTTGTTTCTATGAACTCTATAGGCTCATTCCTATCGACTCTATAGGGTCAATTCCATGGATTCTATAAGGATGAAGCTACAAATGGGGAAGCTGGTAGCTAGATAGGATAAGAGAGAATCATTGTAGTTGGAGTCAAATAAGGAAAATACTTGCCTATTATTTTGTAGGATTTTCTTTTGATAAAGTTATATATTTAGATATTAGAACTATTATAGGATAGTATATCTATTTCATCAAAATAATTAGATCTCTTGGAAATTAAATCTCCTATCTTTGGATGAATGGATCAACCAAGGAATCCTATTTATTTGCATCCTATTTTGAGGTGATTGTATTAGTATAAAATGTAAGACTTTTGTCATTGAAATATATTAGATAATAGAGGAAAGATACGTATAAGCATATTAAAAATTTTAGATAGATTTTAATCATTTTAGTTTTATGAATTATCACTTCAATTTCTAGCGTTGATTAATTTTTTTTCCTGAGTCTGAGAGGAGCAAGGGCCCACTCTCCTTGGAACTAGGAACTGTGTACAATACTTATGTTATGTTCTATTAACTCTTTGTTATAACTAATTAGAATCTTGTTAATGTTTTAATTTATTCATAAAACCATCAAAATAAATTCATAGTTTAAAAGGAATTTTCTTATTCCAAAATCATTTCCTCTCCAAGCAAAGTGTGTTTTATTTTACAACAAATGTGTGAAGCAAAATTCCTTTTCTAGTTAAACATTTCCATTTCCATACAAGCGTAAATAGGAGTGTGATTTTACTTTCAAGCAAAAGAGTGAATTGATTTCATTAAATAGTTATATTCTCATCAAAAGAGTGAATTAAGTAGTTTAAAACACATTTCTTTCATTAGTCAAAGTTAGAATAGGACCATCAAACACCCCCACAAATAGACTTCTAGATCTACCATCCTATACCTTACTACAAATAGCTTTGGACACCAGCCCTAGTTGATAAGACATCACTTAAACATTGATTAAATGAATATTTAAATGAAACTCATCATTTTGGCACCATTTATAGGGAAATAAGGTGTTAGTAAGGTAATAATTATTGGTCTAGAGTGAAAAATAGAAAAAAATTGTAAAAACTATAAAATCCAAAAATAATTCAATAAATTGATGTATCATCCTAGAGATTCTAAAGGATGATTCATCCCAAAATTTCCATCAAGAATACAAGTTGAAACTCCTTCAACATCCCTAAGTAGTGAACTAGAAGTTACGAGTGAAACCTATCTGCAAGAATCTTTAGAAACTTGGATAAAAACTAGACCATTGCCACAAGCAAGCCCCATAGGACAAATTCCTTAGGATCAATATCTTGTAAGAAGACATTATTTAGAAATTTCCAAGGAATTAGAAGAAGAATTTAAAAAATCCATAGCTAAAGAAAATTTTGAGAATTTTGAACAACCCATAACTGATACTACAAATATTTAGTGGGAAGATCATCCCAGCTTTGAAATATTATGAGAATAATAAAATATGGCTCTCTAATAGAATCAACAACTTACACAAGTAGGAAGGAATTTTTCCTTTCCTATTTTTTTAGATCCTAATGATCAAACCCCCATGAAAAATATTTCACTAGCTAATCTTCCAAATTTCTAGGGAAGATGTACATAAGATCTTGATCAATTCCTATTAGAGTTTAAGGTGCTATGTCAAACCTATGATTACACAATAGATATCTAAAAATTAAAACTATTTCCTTCTACACTTAAAGATGAATCTATTCAATGGTTCATGGGTTTACCTGGTGATTCTATTAGAACATAGGATGACATGGAGACATAATTCTTGAACAAGTACCAAGATTGGTATCAAGTGTGAGAAAGAAAAGAGGATTTATTTAAAATAAAATAGAATGAGGATGAATCTTTAGAGGATTATTTGGATAGATTCATGTTCACTCATAAAAGAAGTAATTATCCACTCATTGAAGAAGTTTAGAAATTGGTTTTATTAATAGGGTTGGACAAAGATACTAGAGATGCCTTAAATCTGATGGGAGGTGGAGATATAAATAAGTTAGCTTTGGATCAGATTTATGAGCTTTGTACCAAATACTCTGAAATATAACTTGGAATTAGGAAAGGAAGGTTTGGGAAATCTAATGAAGTGGGTAAGATAATGGAAGAATTTTCTAATCTAAAGATAGATATCCTAGTTACACTAAACAATAATTTGGATGGCCTTCAATCTAAGGCAAATGAAATAGAACCCTTAGTAATCTACTATCCTAAGTGTAGATAGAAACATGCCCTTAGACACTGCCCCTTGATAAAACCAATGTTTCATTATGTGGGATCTATGATGCAATAGATAATGATACCAAACATTGTACCTTGCTGCTTGTTTTAAAGAATCAAATGAAAACACAAGTCTAGTCCATTGAAGAAGTAAATTATATCCAGAGACAAAACTTTGCCCCATAAAACTAGGCTCAAAGATAGTTTAATGCAAGAAACCTAGTTAATCCATGGATGGCACCATGGAATGTTTCAATTCCTTCACCTTTTTGGAATCAACCTCAAATTCCATCAATCCAAAATCCATAGGCAGGACAAGATTGGATGCCAACACCCCCACGGATGTTGCCACAACCACAACAATAATGGGTACCATAGTAGTAATGGATGCCTCAACCATATCAATAATGGAATCAGTAGTGGAACCCATAGCAAAAATTAACCCAACCAAGAAGACCACTTCAACATCAAACTATAATTACACCCCCAATTATTTAGCAATAAGGACAAATCAATCAACCTTCAATTCCTACATAACCAATAGAAAATCCAAAAAATAAACAACTAGCACCTATTTATGTTAATGAAAAAGAAGAGACAATGAATGTTGGAGCTATTGGGTGTTTGAATATATATTTAAGATCAGGGAAAACCATACAAAAACCTCCAGTTCTCATTTCTAAGATACCTGATGACAAAGAAAAAACAAAATCATCTCAATTAAACACTAGAGAAGCCAAAATCAAAATGAGACTTGAAGTAAACAAAGAAAAAAATACTAAACCAGTAGTTCCTTTTCCTGAAAGATTAAGAGATTGATATTAAACCAAAATCAAACTCTGTCCATAAGTTTTAAAAGATCAATATTGAGGTACCCCTATTACAAGATATTAGGGATATACCTGAATTGAACAAGATCATCAAAAACCTTTGTATCAAGACACTTGGAAGGAAAGAAAAATATCTAGGAATAATTCATGTTGATGGAAAAGTTTCTAATTTATTAGTAGGAAAACTATTAGTTCCAAAATATGTAGATCCAAGAAGCCCAATGATCACAGTCACAATTGGAGGTAAATAAATTCTTAACATCTTGGTAGATCTGGGAGAAAAAATTAATGTTATGACAATTGATACTCTCCATACATTATCTCTTATGAGAATGCAACCCACAACTACCATTTTTAAAATGGTGGACTAATCTGTAACTAAACTAGAAGGGACTATAGAAATGTTTAAGTACTAATAGAGTCTTGGGAAGATCCAATAGATTTCATGGTCTTGCAACCTAAAACAAAGAATCTAGGATATCCCATGATCCTAAGTAGACCATGGTTGGCTACTGTAGCAAAATTAATTGATTATAGGTCAGGAGACATGACCATTTCTAATGGGTTAAAATCTAAATGCATCTCTTTGTATCCTCTTAAAAAACCATTAACAAATCACATACAATAACCTTGGGTGGACGAATTAGACAACACATCAAACAAAATATTCTCCTTAACTATGATCATAGTAAAAAACACTTGGAAAAATTGAAAGGAGACACATATCTAGAATCTACAGACTCTGCTAGTCTAAAAGCTATAGACTCTACCAGTCTGAAAGCTATGGACTCTGCCAGTCCAAAAACTATGGACTACCTTAGTTTCAAATTCTTAGGTCAGATAGAATATTATTAAACCTCCACTTCTAATTCTTCTAGTGTTTTCTCATCTTATGATCATGGATTGATTCAGGAAAGTGTGTATAAATTGGTAGAATAACAACAAACTCATTTCTTAGATGCATTCCATTATTCTTTAGCAAGACTAATTCCTTCTGAAAAAGAGTTTGTTGATAATGTAACCATGTTTCATAAGCTACTTCCTCATCCATGTCATCTGAACTCATTGATTAGTTAATTAAAGTAAATAGAATCAAACTACCTATGTACAAAACCAATTATGGTATTACCTAGAAAGATTTTGAACATCAATAGTTGGTTAACATATGATGAGGAAGATCAACTCTTTGAAGTACTGGAAAGACATACTAAGGCTTTTGCTTGGGATTATACTGATATGAAGGGAATTCACCCTAGCATATGCACTCATCACATTTACATAGAATCTATCAAAATGGTCAGACAAACACAAAGAAGAATAAACCCAACATTAAAGGAGATAGTCAAAATAGAGATCTAAAACTTGATAGAAGTTGGGTTTATTTACCCCATCTCAGATAGCCTGTGGGTTTCACCTTTGGTAATTGTACCCAAGAAAAATGGAAAATTAAGGTTATGTGTAGATTATAGAGAATTGAACAAAGAAACACTATGAGATTATTTTCCTCTACCTTTCATTGATCAAGTTCTTGACAACTTGGTAGGAAAAATATATTTTTCTTTCCTAGATAGGTTTAGTGGATACAACTAGATAATAGTAGTAGTTGAAGATCAAGATAAAACCACATTTACCTACCTTTAGGGAAATTTTGCTTACCAAATACTCCCATTTGGACTCTGTAATGCTCCAACCACCTTCTAAAGAGTAGTTCTAGCAATATTCTCTGACCTTACAAATGATTGTGTTGAAGTATATATGGATGATTTCATCATTCATGGTGGAACTTATGAAGAGGCTCTTACCAACTTAGAAAGAGTATTGATCAGATGTGAAGAACATTAATTATCTTTGAGCCATGAGAAATTTTTGTTGATGATGGATGAAGGAATAGTGATAGGACACCATATTTCTACAAAAGGCATTCAAGTAGATCTAAAGAAGGTTGAAATAATCTCCAATTTAACCATCTCACAAACACAAACTAAAATTAAGAGTTTTTTGGGACATGCTAGTTACTACAGACACTTCATAAATAATTTTATCCAAATAGCTGCCCCTATTTTGCCTTGCTTACAAAAGACAATACATTTGAATGGAGTGATAGTTTTTAGTAGGCCTTTGAGACCATCAAAGCTAAAATCATTACTGCTCTAGTATTGAGAGGACTAGATTAGACTCAGCCATTCCATATATACATAGATGATTCCACTATAGTAGTAGGAGTATTCCTTGGACAAAAGGATGAAGAAGGTAACATGTATGATATATATTTTATTATTAAAAACATGACACTTGCTGAAAGAAATTACACCACAACTGAGAGGGAATTCCTAGCTGTAGTTTATGCAATTAACAAATTTAGACACTACATAATAGGCTACAGGGTATTTGTCTATATAGACCATTTAGCTATTAGATACCTTAACAACAAACCAATTATGGGAGGTAGTGTTATTAGATGTATATGTGTTTACAATAATTTGATGTTACTATTATAGATAAACCAAGAAAGTCTAATGTGGTTGTTGATTTCTTGTCAAGAATGAAAACTATAGGTGAAGAAGAACTAGTGGAAGATGACTTTCCAGATGAACAACTATTTTCTATTTCATCAAAATCTTCATGGTTTGTTGATATAGCCAATTACCTCACCACAAGGAAGTTTCCTCTACAATTTTCACAAAAAGAAAAGAAATATTTAATCAAAGAAAGTTCTTCTTTTAAATGGATTAACAAAATGTTATTCAAAATTAGACCTAACCATGTGTTTCATAGGTGTGTGACAAATGGTGAATCTTATGATATCATCAGAGCTTGTCATGATGAACCAAGATGAGGTCATTACTCAACTCAAAGAACCATACACAAAATCCTAGGAGTAGGATACTATTGGCCTCACCTTCATCAACAAGTAAAAATATATGTCAGACACTGTGATGTTTGTCAGAGAATTGGATAGCCTACTCTTTCAATAGAGATGCCTCTGCACCCTCATTCTCAATTGGTTTTAGAACCATTTTATAAATGGGGAATTGATTTTATAGGTCCTGTGGCTCTTCCTTCTAGAGGAAAAGAATATCTCCTAGTATATACAAACTATGTGACCAAGTGGGCAGAAGTGGAAGTATTAAATCATGAAAGAGAAGAGATGGTAGCTGATTTCTTATATTTTAAAATCATAAAAAAATTTGGTACTCCAAGGGAGATAGTCTCAGATCAAGGACCATATTTCATGTCAAACATGATAAAGCACTTCATGCAAGTTTATCAAACTCAACACATAAAAAAAATTTCATACCATCCATAGGATAATAGACAAGTCAAAGTCACCAATAGATAATTATAAACCATTTTAACCAATGTTGTTAATTCTAGTAGAAAGGATTGGGCAGATAAGGTACCAAATGTTGTTTGGGCCTATAATACTACTTGGAAAACAACAACTAGATTTTCACTTTATGAATTGGTTTATGATAAGAAGCCCTTATTCTTTATTTAATTTGAATTACAAACTTTGAAAATAGCTATAGAAGTAGGGATTGAATTATAAGAAATACAGAAAGAAAGACTCCTATAGCTTAATCAACTTGATGAGATAAGGATGGAAGCACTACAAAGAACTAAATTGGTACAACATAATTTTTTATTTTGGCATGATTCAAAGATCAAGCAACAAAAGTTTTAGAAAGGATATTGGGTACTATTGTTTGATTACAAATTTCAAAATTTTAAAGGAAAACTACAAACAAGGTGGTTAGGACCTTATCAAATTGAGGAGGTCTTTGAAAATGGTTCTATTAAGATAATACCTATTGATGATAGCAGAAGAGCTCTATTAGTCAATGGACATAGATTGAAGATTTATCAAAAACCTCTCAATAAAGAAGATTTTTTTCAAAAGATAAAAGATGAAGTAGCCTTTCTGGAAGACTCTACTTGTTTTAGAGAAATTGCTTCAAATCAAGTAGCTATTTGGGAAGGTTCTGCTTCTTCTAGAGAACATGCTCCTTGATGATCCTGCATTAAAAAAAATCAAAAATAAAATAAAATAAATAATAAATAAAATAAAAATAAAAATATCAATAGTGAAAATCCTTCCAGGGACACTATTGATAATGCATGCCCAAAAAACTAGCTTGTTGGCTGGATATGCATTGTAAAAAGGGCTTTGGCTAGAAAACCATCAATGGCTAGCCAAAGGGCAAAAATAAAATTTATAAGAAAAAAATAGAGTGTCTCATCATGTCATTATGATTGGTCGTGTTGACTAATTCATGCAAACTTATTTATGTAGGACAAATGGTGAGCAAAGGATACATCTAAGGTCAAAGTAAGTGAGACATATCTTATATTTATCTATGTTTAGTTAACTAATTATCTTTTATTTAATTAAGACTTGTTCTATGGAGATGACCCAAACTTGAATCTTCTAAAATAGAATGACATGACGCATACCATAATAAAAAAGCATGCAAATGAGATGCCAAAGGTGTATTGATAAGTGTGCAACTTTGATACAATCAATTGAGTCATCAATAATGATAATGATGGGATGTCATAAAAGGGGTTTTAAATGAAGTGATAAATTACTATCACCATCAAAGTAACATGTCATCATTTCACCTAATTTGTATTAATGTGACAAAATGCCTAGCACACTCCATAGAAACATGTGATGCTTAACTGTATCAAGTCATCATATCAAACTGTGGACTCATGCAACTGTAGAGTTTCATATGAACCATTTCATTTTTATAAACTTCAATAGAAGTTGGCTTACAAATCCTTAGTGACTTTTGCCTACCAATTTCAATAGAAGATTGGTCTAAACCCTAATCAAAGTTAAAATAATAGATTTGTAAATAAATTTTCATAGAAATGGGATAGAAAATCAGATCAAAGTTGAAGAATGCAATAAAGTTTCACAAAGACAAATCTTCTATGGCAATGTTTAGAGAAAATGGCTGGCTACCTTTCATTGAAAAGTTCCAGGGTTTCAATGAAACAATGATAAGAGAATTCATCATTAATATCACCCCTAAGTTTTTAGTTGTGAAAGGCATTGTTATTCCTATTAAAACTCAAATTATAAGCCAAATCATACAATATCTAGAAGAGGGAATGAGATCTATAGACACAATTTTATTTAGTGATTTAATTAGTTAGTTTAATGGTAATGAGTAGACTAGGACTTTGTATCTAGTAGATTATAAGGGAAAATCAAAAGGGATTAGTATAAATTCACTTCTTAAACCTGGGAAATCTATAGCCAAATGGGTACTCAAGTATATCATTTGTGAGGGGAAACACAGTCTTTTAGGAGGAGATGCCATGAAAATGTTAATACACCTTAAGCATGGGAGACAAAACCCTCAATACAAGATTGACCTCCCATTATTTTTATATGGTGACCTTCAAATTATGAATACAAATCCTAATATTACTCTCAATCATCATGGCCTTATTCACCTAATTATCTAACATCACTTCCTTCAGCAAGGACAAGAGGTCTGGGAAGAATTTCAAAATAATATATCATAACAACTTCTAAATTTGTCTACACAAAAAAACTCAAATTTACCATAGGAACATTCATCTCTACTTGCTACATTAGTTGAGAAAATAACTTCAAAAAAGAAATCATAGACTGTAGTCTTCACAAAAATCCCTTCTTCTTTTTCAAGAAGAATCACAAGGTCTCAAATCCCTAAAGTTTCAAGGTCCCCACAAGAACCTCATGAATCTGTAGTACAACCAATTCCCTTGTCAAAAAGAATAAAATTGAGATGAAAGGTTGCTATAGAACCTGAGAAGACTAAGGGTTTGATGGTTGAGAAGGAAAGATAACTAAGTGTAGCTCAGAGAGTGACTAAAAGAAGGAGAAGGTTAATCCTGATAGATGAAGATGAACAAGAGGTTGTAGACATTCTAGATAGCTATAAAATGGTATCTCATTCCCCCATACATCAAAGTATCCCTACACCTATATATGTTGAAAAAAATCCTTTTCAATGGAACTCTCCAATCATAATAGAGGAGCCAATTCCAGAAGAAGAGCCACACATGGTAGAGGAATCAAAAATGGTAGAACAACCACCTATTTTAGTTAAAACTACAATAAATAAAGGGAAAACTATATGCACAAATGAGAAAGGTGAGTCATCTAATCTAAATGATATTATTATGTAGTTAACCTTACAAATTTCTTAAGCTCAAGCTCTAGAGAAATAACAAATAGCTAACATTGCTAACTTGATTAGTCAATTATAGAACAAGGATCATCTCAACTCATTATTGATGCAAAAATTAGACACAGTATCTACCAATCATGTAGTAGAACTTCATAGATTAGAGGAAACAATAAAGGAAAATGAAAGTGAACAAATATATCTTTGGATATATGTATAAAATTTTAAGAAGGAAAATAGAAGATTGCAGAGTTTTTTAGACTCTTCTAAATCACCTTCTGATGTTACACCTCCTCTTAAGGTATTTTTTGACCATAGTTGTCAAACAAGTTGTCCAGGTATTTCTCTCTTACAAATACTACATTAAATTGAAGAAGAATATTCCATACTTAAACAGAAAAATAAAGATGCAACTTCTTCAAACAAACTCTTGGAAAATGAAAATAAAGAATTAGAAGCTAAGGTCCAAATTTTAGAAGAAAATTTGCAGGATGTATGCAAATTATGGGAATCTCTTTTGGCATGTAAAAAAACTTCTCCTACATATAGTTTTTTTTAATTTGAAAATTTTTATAGATGGAAACTTTTGTGGATCTCTTGTCATTTTCCTTACAAGATTTTACAACTAACAACATTTTTGGAAATTTTCTATAGTGATGAACCTGATCAACATGATTTAATTTGTGAGTTTTATTTACATGATTTGATCCTATGAGATGATGAGAAAAATGAATTATTGATAAACCTTCATGTAGGAGAAGTTTAACTGAGGGCATTACATTCTACATTCAAAAATCAACTAGCTTGGAAAAGCAGATTTGAGAACTATACAAATCATGCTAAGACTACAAGATTGTGTATCAGACCAGCCTTTCCTATTCCCAGATTGATCAAATAGAATTTTAACTATACTTGTTTAAGTGATGAGGTTAAAATGCATTTTTTACAAGATTTATATGATTGTGCTATTTATTTTGACTTGTTTTCAAGATAGAGTTTTGATTTAGTGGTGACTGTAAGTATGCAAAAGTGGGACCAAATTTTAGTGCCTCTTAAAAGATGAGAGGTCATGTCTCCAAATAACTTAAGATGGAGTATGAGGAGAGCTTCCTCAATTTTGGAAATCTTAATAGAGGTAATAAACTTTGGGGGAGAATAGAAATGGATTGGCATGAGATATAGACCCCCTTTGTTGATTATACCTATTCTAGTATGGCAAAGTTATGATCCACAATTAGAGGAGCAATTCAATACATGGAAACAAATGATTCAAGAACATCAAGGGTTTACAAGCAATTTAGACAAGCATATAATACATGAATTTTATGAATATAATTTGAGTCAGAGTGTGAAAAGTAGATGCTAGAGCTACGAATGCTAATAAATATTTGTAATAGGACTTGTAAAAGGTAATGCCTGGGGGAGATGATGAGATCAAAATATGGCTCATTATTGACATGTTATTTCCCTCAATTCATCTCTTAAAGGATATTATCTTATGTAAATCATAGATTGTTAGATAGCTATTACATGGAAAATAGATACTTGTCTTCTTTATATTGAACCAAAGACTAAAATTTTACTTTGTCATTAATGTCTAATACATATCATGTTTTAGTGATTTTTTGTTATGAAGAATGATTAGAAAGAAGACACAGGTGATGTATAGTGAAATTTCAATTTTGATCTCCATCTAGTAGAACTACAGACTCCGTAGATTTACTTCTATGAACTTTGCAGGCTTGTTTCTATGGACTCTATAGGTTTGTTTCTCTAGACTATGTAGGCATGTTTCTATGGAATCTATAGGCTTGTTTCTATGGAATATTTAGGGTTGTTTCTATGGACTTCGTAGGCTTATTTATATGAACTGTGTAGGCTCATTCCTAGTGACTCTATATGGTCAATTCTATGGATTATATGAGGATGAAGCTATAAATGGGGAAGCTGGTGGCTAGATAAGATAAGAGAGAATCATTCCAACTAGAGTTAAATAAGGAAAATAATCACCTACTATTTTATAGGATTTGCTTTTGATAAATTTGTATATATTTGGATCTTAAGACTATTATAGGATAGTATACCTATTTCATCAGAATAATTAGATGTCTTAGAAAGCCAATTTCCTATCTTTGGATGAATGGATTGACCAAGGAATCCTATTTCTTTGCATCCTATTTTGAGTTGATTATATTAGTATAAAATGTAAGATTTTCATCATTAAAATATATTAGATAATAGAGAGAAAATAATAGAGGAAAGATACATACAAGCATATTACATGTTTCAAACAGATTGTAATCATTTCAGTTTTATGAATTATCACTTCAGTTTCTAGCATTGATTAATTTTTGTTCCTGAGTCTAAGAGGAGCAAGGGCCCACTCTCCTTGGAACCAGGAACTATGTATGGTACTTATGTTATATTAACTTTTTATTATAACTAATTAAAATCTTATTAATTTTTTCATTGATTCATAAAAACATAAAAATAAATTCATAGTTTAAAAGGCATTTTATTATTCCAAAATCATTTCCTTTCCAAGCAAAGTGTGCTTTCTTTTACAACAAACATGTGAAGCAAAATTCCTTTTCTAGTTAAACATTTCCATTTCCATGCAAGCGTAAATGGGAGTGTGATTTTAATTTCAAATAAAAGAGTGGATTGATTTGATTAAATAGTTAAATTTTCATAAAAAGAGTGAATTAAGTAGTTTAAAACACATTGTTTTTCATTATTCAAAGTTAGAATAGGACCATCAAACACCGCCAAAAATAGAATTCTAGATCTACCATCCTATACCTTATTGCAGACAGCTTTAGACACCAGCCCTGGTTGATAAGACATCAATTGAAAATTGATTAAATAAAGAGTTAATGACACTCATCAGAAGTTATATTGAATTTAGTCCTTATTACCACACCTACCCTAAAGAAAAAAGTTAAGCTATCATTGGTTCTATCAGGGAAGAAGAGACCCAAGTTAACCTTCATTCATATTTTGAGTGAGGTTAACCTTTTCATTACTGAGAACCTAATATAGGGACAAACCATTCATAAATGGTTTAAATATGGTAATTTGTAAAAAATGCCAACTCTACACCATCCTTGGGTAATAACCAAGTCTATAAACATAACTATGCATGATAAGATCAAGCCATGGATTATGGATTTGAAAAAAAAAGAGGAGCAAAGGGTAGTTGCTCCAAAAAAATTGAGAGGAACTTAGATTGAAACCTCTACTCTTAAATTGACACAATATTTAGATGGTGTCAAGTTTGACCTAACAAAAACTGGGTTACAAAGAGTTACTGAAAAGAAGGTTGTGATAGGTGGAGAAGATTTCACTTTCTAGAAAGTGGAACCATTCATTGGACTGACTCCTATTGAAGGAAAAAAGCTAGGTGAAAACCCCATCTTTGAGGATAATGTTCTTGAATTTGTCCAAGCTCAATCAACACAATTATAATTTACCATCAAGGGCATGTAACAAAAAATAGATGTTATATAAAGGCAAAATGAAATTTTGGAAGGAAAAGATATATTATTAGTTTTGGATGATATGATCAAGATGTTTGAGGCATATTTTTATGATATGTTTGACTCCTTAAAGTCAAAAATGTCTAAAAAAAATTTATTGGGTCAACAAGATGCAATAGGCAAGGACTTAGTCACCCATTAGCAAAATTCAAGGGCCAAAATGAAGGAATTGATCAACATATTAGTAGAAGATCAAATCCCAAGTTTCAAAACCATCAACCTAGCTCATTTAAACAAAGTCATAGGACTACTTATGGATAAGATCAAGAGCTTAAACATATGGTCTAAAAATTTGGAAAGACTGCTTAAGGTTGATAAGGAACTGCTAGATAGGATGGAACATTTCCTTGGGATCGTGATTCGTAAACCAACTACACTCAGCTCTATGGGCCTCATCATAGATGAAGAGTTAAATCATAGAAACACTATGTTCATGTAAGAAGTGAGTATAAAAATCCAAGGTAAATATGGAACAAACAAAAACATGGTCATGGATATGATCCTAACATTAGAGGAAAATATGGCTTAAGCTAGGATAATTAAATAGGCCTTGGGAAGAAATGATAGGGACCTTAGAGACCTAACTGATTAGGAGGATGAGATCTTCATAGAAAATATTGTTAATTTGAAGCTAATTGATGAAAAAAACTAGAGAGCAATGAAGATACTACAACAACAATAGGATACTTCATCAGTATAAAAGCCTCAAAGTCAAGCAAGTTGACTTAAGATATTTTGTTCTACAAAAGCATTATAATATTTGAAAATAGAATATTATTTTGTAAAGGCATGTGTAACTTGTAAAACAAATTGCCTATAAGTCAATCCACATGGAAAAGTCTAGTGTATTTTAGAACTTTGTAAAAGTATAACTATCCTTGACACCTATACTTTTGTAATTAGATATAACCAACTGATATACTGCCTTGGCATTCTTTAAAAGGAGTATTACAATTTGTAAAAAGGAGGGAGTTTTTAACCAAAAAAAATTGTGTAAACTTTTGATTAATTAATGAAAGCAAGGAATTCTATAAATATTTTCCACATTCATTTGTGTCATCTGTTATTATGGTTTCTCTCTCGCTTGTTCCTATTTCTAGATTTGAATGGTGCTTATGAATTTTTGGTGTGCATCTTTTAATTATAGAGTTATTAACTTGTATCAATGCTAGGTTTATTGAAATTTCTTAGGTTCATTTTATTTCCTTTACTCTTCATGCATTTGTGCTAATGTTGTTTGCTTGTAGGGGTAAATCTTTAAAGTAAACTTAGTTCTTATTTTTAATTTTCTCATTCCTTATATGTTTGCCTTATATGTGATATGATTTGAGCTCATGCTACCTCATGTTACACATTGGTTAAGTGCATGATTGGATGATATTTGATCTTTGTCATGATGTTTGGGATGAAGATCAACTACAAGTCTTTTCTACCCTACACTTCCTTTTACTCTTTTTTAACTAGATCACTCTATCTTAATTTATATTTTAAATATTCATTTTAGATTATTATTTATATTAGTTATTGATCATAATTATCCATTATTAGCATAGTATAATTCATATTTTTCATAGACTGAATTTATCCATGGTGGCTCCCAACCACCAACTATTATAAATATTTTGAAGTATTCCACTTGATTTGCCTCTAATTTATCAATAGATAATAAGATTATCACAACCAACAAATCATGCACTAAATTATAAAATGAGAAGTTTCCTTGAAAACTTGGGATACTTGTGATACATATTCAAGCATCAACATGTAGAGATTCATTGGTGCTAGAAGGAGGGACCATTAGATCTTTGCATATTTAAAGTATCTTTCCTCGTTCTATGAATTATGTTCAAATATTAGCGTAACCTTTGCACAATTATGCCAATATTTGCTCAATTATGTAAAGATCATTGATTTTTATAGTCTTCGACCCATCTTTGTGCTTCCTATAGACAAAGATTGATGTTCTTTGAAGGTGCATTCTTAATTATGGTAAATATGGCATAAAATTTTTCAATTCAATATGTTTGAGGTTAGTAATAGTTTTTTTCATCAAATATTAATAGATCCTTTTCTAATTTGAGTTTATTTGATCTTAAACATGTAAATATTGATCATACTTACTCATTTGGACACATCTTCAAGCTAACTTAGTTATATATTATTGTCATTTATTGTTATTTATATGAATCTTTGAATTTTTTTATTAATGTACATTTATAATGATTTTTATTTACAAAGATAATATTGACACATTGTATTTCAAATAGGACTCAAATTTCTAGAGTTGGAATTACTAAGAATTAGGACAAGGTCATGCTAGGAGACTAGAGAACCTCTGATTACATTATAAGTTCATAGGAGAACTAGGGAGGATAAAGGTAAGCACAATATTTCAATGTCTTTACCAACTCCACCGATTTAGAGTGCTCTTATGTTTGATCCCTATCAAGGTATGGCTTGGATAGGTGGTTCTTTGATTAATGTGTCAGGTGTGGTACATGACCTTCCTCATAATCCTAAAAAGTATTTTACAACATTTAGTCCTAGTGGCATTATAAATGATGAAGAACACATTAACATTTTTAAATCTGCTTTAAGATTATTAAATTTAAATCTTGAATATGTAGCATGTAGACTATTTCCTTTCACTTTTAGATATACTTCATATGAATGGTTTCTAAACCTCCTTGAAAATTACATTACTAGTTGGGTTGATTTAATAATGTCTTCATTGACCAATTTAGTAAAATCATTAGTCCTTGTGTCTTATACCAATAATTCACCATAGTAAAAAGGGATGCAAATGAGCCCATAAGAGCCTTCAATGCTAGGTTCTGAAAACTATTCAGTAGGACCATATCCCCTTATAGACCTAATGAGGCTTTAGCCTTGGAAATCTATAAGAATTCCTTGGTTCCTATGACTTTTATGTTTATAAAGAGAGTTATTGGGCCCTTTAACACATTATCTTTAGCTTATTTTTAGGCTATAATCATTAATGACCAAATGTAACCCCAAAGACAATTGGCATTCTCCATTTATAATGTTAAATCAACATTATGAATGGATAATTCCCATTTTGAATATAATTCCCAATGTTAACCTAAATTCACCTACCCTAAACCAACTTCTAGTCTTAAACCAACTACCTTTGAGACATGTTCATCCTACTCAAAACCTAGTGTTCTTGAATAATGCTAGCCATAGATATCATCCACAAGATCAGAAAGCTTTAATGCTATAACTAATTCTAATACTCAAGTTCATAATTTTGAGGCCCCAAATAATGAGAGTGATTCTATCCTCAAGATGTTTCAAAATCTTAGCAATGACTTCCTTTAATTGTAAAAACAAGTAATCAATACTAGAGAGAGCTCTAGTATGAATTTATCTTTTCACAAATTTAATAAGCCTACTAACATATTTCATAATGATAGTTACCACAACAATAAGAATAATGAACCATCTACTAGTAAGAATGTCCCTAATATAAACCTTATTGATGTTGCTTTACCTAACTATTGTAGATTTCATTACACTTCTAAGCATGGGGAAATAGTCTGTGTTGAATTTTTTAATGCTTTTAAAGCCTTCAAAGAATAATTAGATACTTTTGAAGTTGTCCCTAATAAGTATTGTGATGTAAGTATATCTAGTTCTACAAGGTCATCTATATCTGTAGATTCGACTCTCATAGTGGATACATTTGAGTTCCCTTTCCAAGAGGATAATGAGACTGAAGATATTCTTGAATAGATTCATGAATTTCAAAAAAATTGGAAGAATAATTATCCTCTAATAAAAAAGGAGCAAAATAAACCATTGACTACTTTAACTACTCTAAATAAATTTTAGACTCCTCCTCATAGTACCTCACACAACAATAAAGAACCTTTTAAGGGAAGTACTTATAAAACCAATGTTGATGTAACTAATTCTTCTAATAATATTAGGTATAACATATTAGAGGACATAAAAAGGATGAAATATAACATTACCTTGCATGATTTGACATAGATTACTGAATAGAGAGATCTATTAGTGGAATCTTTATCTAAAAATCCTAGTAAGTCTCAAAAGTTTGCACATGCTAATGTTGTAATACAAAAAAGTAAGTAAAATGTTCCTCTTTTCCTAATTAAAATAAAGATATTTGGTAATAATTTTCATAATTATTTGTTAGATTTTGATTCATCTACAAATATTATGCATAAGGGTATTTGTAAACAATTAGGTTTGACTTATATTAACTAATAAATATGATAGAGTTGTAATTTAGATAAATTAAGAGTTAAAGTGATTGGTTAAATATTAAATGTTCACATGTGGATTGCCTCAGAGCCAAGGATCTAGTAGTTCATTGATATCTAAGTGGTGTATATCTCTAATGCTTATGGGATGCTATTGAGCAGAGACTAGACTAAGAGCTTGGATGGTTATATGTCAATAGATTTTTCACATATGTGGTTGCCTTGGAAGGGATTCCCAAACCAAATTAGGATAGAAAGGGAGCCTCAAATGAAGCATATGATCAATCAACATAGTTAACTCAGATCTTGGTGGTTACACTCTTGACACCACAAAGGTATGTAGCTTTAAAACTTCTCATATTTTGATGGTTCTAGATGAAAATTAGGTTCTAGATTAGGAGTGGTGTTAATAAATCCCATTGGGAAATAATAAAATACCTCCTATAAACTTTAGTTCTCTTGCACCAATAATTTGGTTGAGTATGAAGCACTTATTCTTGGATTATAATTTGAAATCAAGTATGAGTCCAAGGAACTATTAGTTTTTGGTGATTCTTAACTAGTGGTTGATTGGGTCAAGAGTAAATATCAATGTAAATTATCCTATCTCAAGAAATATAAATTTATAGTATGGGACTTAATTGAATGTTTTAATGCTTTTAATATTGTTTCAATCCCTAGGAAAGAGAACAAGGATGTTGATGAACTTGCTTCAGTTGCACCCAAACGTATGCCCATTCAAATTTATAAGTTAAAAAAACTTATAATTGAGTTAATACCATGTCCCTTATTTCTATATAATTTCAAACACTTATAGGTATTCAATGATGATCAATAGATCATAGACTTCCTAACTAGTTAAGGAGTATTTGAGAGTCACATTATTGATGAATCCAGTCTCCTTGATGATGATAACATTTAAAGAAAAATTTATGAAAAGGTTATTTAGTTGAATCACAATAACATCCCCAAAGGCATGATAGCCTTAGAGTGACTCTTTGATTCAGATAGACTAGCTAAGGCTACCAAGACTCCCAAAGTAAGTGAAAAGGATTACAATGTAATTGATCTTGTGTTTTAAAGTCAACTTTAGCTAGTTAATATTGGTATAACCAATATAAGCATTAATTACAAAATATCCAAATAAATTCTAACTAAATATAAAGATATCCTATCATGGTCTTATGATGACCTAAATATATTTGATTCAAAGGTCATAACTCATACCATACCTTTGAAATAAAACTGTAAACCTTTCAGACAAAAGTATAGGCAAATCGATCCACTCTTAGAACCACTATTATACAAAGAGGTAAAGAAGCTATTAGATGCCAATATTCTGTTTCCCATTAGGCATTTCACTTGGGTTTCTAATTTAGTCCTAGTCTATAGTAAGAATGGTGAAATCAGATTATGCATTGATTTTAGAAACCTAAATAGAGCATTTGAGAAAAATAATTACCCCTACCTTCTGTTGACCAAGTAATAAAAATTATTTCTGGTTCTACCATGATGTCCTTTATTGATGGTTTTTAAGGGTATAACCAAGTGCTGATGAATCAAGAAGACTAAATGAAAACTACATTTACTACCAAGTGGGGCACCTTTGCCTACAAGATAATGCCATTTGGATTGATAAATGCAGGTGCAACCCTATAAAGGGATATGGATCATGATTTCCAAGGTATTATAGGTAATTTAATTATTATATACATGCATGATCCAATTATATTTATTAAAAATAGGGAAGATCATATTATGCACCTACAATAGTTATTTGAAAGATACAAAAGGTATGGGATTTATCTCAGTCCAAAGAAAAGTATTTTTTATGTTACTAAGGGAAAACTATTAGGACATATTATAACTAAGGAGGATATATATATATATATATATATATGTGTGTGTGTGTGTGTGTGTGTGTGTGTGTATGTATGTATATGTATATATATATATATGTATATATATATGTATATATATATATATATATGTATATATATGTATATATATATGTATATATATTTATACATATATACATATATATACATATATATACATATATATATATATATATATATATACATACACACACACACACACACACACACACACACACACACACACACACACACACACACACACACACATAAAACCTACAAGATTAAATGTAATATCTAATATATATCACCCTAATATTAGGAAGTAATTGAATTCATTCTTTGGTAAAATAAATTTTGTAAGAAAATTTATTTCTGGTTTTGCATAAATAGTGAAACCTTTAAATGACATGTTGAAGAAAGAGGCTAAGATCACTTGGAATGAAGAGATAAAGGATGATTTCAAAGATATAAAAGAGGCCATTAGAAAATACCATTTACTAATAATTCTAGACTTCACCAAAGATTTTTGTCTTTACTCTGCTTCAGATCATATAATAGTTGTAGTGATAACTCAAAATATGGATGGATGTGACCATCCAATATCTTTTATGAGTACTAACCTAAAAAATTCTGATTTAAACTACTCTTTTATTGACCAAAAAACATGTTCTTTGGTCAAGGTAGTAAAACATTATAGGAATTATATCCTTAGGAATAAGGTGTATGCCATTCTCCTAGACCTTACCATCAAATTCATGCTAAGTCAAAATGAACTAGGACAAAAGAGAGGTAAGTGGATGTTTATGATCCAAAAATATGACATTAATATGAAAACCATCAAATTGGTAAGGTTTCAAGGTTTAGTTTAATTGATTTCCAATACTAACCCCAAACTATGTGTTATGCAAGTTGAACAATAAAGTTTTAGACCTAATGATTGGTATGATCCCATTGTCCACTTACTAATAAATGGTTATTATCCTACAGGGTTAAGTAAATAGTAAAGGATATATCTAAGGCTCAAGGAGGCTTAATTTTTGATCAAGGATAGAGTGCTATATAGGAATAACTTTGAGGGCATTTATTTAAGATGTTTTTAAAGAGTAAAGTATCTAAGATCATGAGTACCTTCCATGAAAAACTAGGAAGTGGACATCCATCTGGGAGGACTAAAACACATAAAATATTAAGGGGTGATTACTAATGGCATAAAATATTCAAGGATGATCACAATAATGTGAGAGAGTTCCACTCATGTCAAGTATTCAACACCAAAGATCCTAAGGCATCCATACCCCTAAGACTGGGAATGATTGATAAACCCTTTTCCCAATGGGGGCTAGAATTTGTGGGGGTCATAAATCCCAATTCCTCTAATATTCACAAGTATGTTTTGACATATACCAACTACTTTACCAAATTGATTGAATTATTAGTAACTAAATAGTGCATGACTGAAGAAGTTATATTTTTTTTAGAAGAAAACATATGGACAAGGTTTGGGACACCTATATCTCTGGTTTATGATGATCTAATTTTATATCCATAGAGATGATAGAATAGGCATATGACAATAGCATCATGCTTAATTTCTCACCAAACCATTATCCTAAATGTAATGGAGTATTTGAATCAACAAATAAGAACTTGATGAAGGCAATTAATAAGTTTGTAACTGATAAACCTAGAACATGGCATAAACTACTTAAGTATGCCCTTTAGGTAGATATAAATAAAATCAAACAAGATCTACAAGAGTCATGATTATTTCTATTTTATGGTCAAGAACCCATCTTACCCATCACCCTTAATCTACCAACATACAAGTTCATGCAAGAATACATGGAAGAAAACCAAGAATTTATAAGTTCAAGAGTATTGGATGTCATATATATGGAAGATGGAAGAGAAGAGGCTTTTGCTAATTTTAGTAGACACCAAACCATAGTCAAGAGGTGATTTGATAAATGTTAAAAAATAAATGTGTTCAGCCAAGGAGACCCAGTTCTTCTTTGGAACAAGGCATTTAAGCCTAAAGGTAAACATGGGAAGTTCACACCTTTGTAGATAGGTCCCTACCAGATAGTTGAGATACTTGGCTACACCACCTTGAAGTTGAAAGACTTACAAAAAGTAAATTTCACACTACCCACCAATGGGAAATACCTTAAGAAATACTTCTTTTTTGTCCCAATTATGGCCTTCATGGAATGATTGTAAGACTAGTTAGAGCTAGTGTAAGTAAGCTAGATTAGTTCCTTAATGTTCTTTCTTTCCTGTCCCTTATTTGTACATATGTTTGTATATATTTGTTTATTTATTTCCTCATTTTTTGTTTAGTGCATTTTCTTTCTCTTCTTTGTTACTTGCTCCTGATAAGTCCTTTTAGATAAGCCCTCAACTCAAGATTAATATGATTTCTCAAAGAAACCTCATAGTTTAGAAATATAGGTATGTGCTCTCAACATTGGTTGATCATGGATTATTGAAATATGAGATTAATTTTATATTTTACATAAAATAGTGATGAATGATGAATAGGTTAATTTCTCTTTTATATTATAAACATTTATTTAATCTAAGTTTGGTTCTTTGAGGGATTACACATGTAGGATTAAAGACTAGACTATTAAGATACAGTCATGCTTGCACTTAAAAAACATCAATTACCTGGGACAAAGTTTACAGCCAAAGATGATTGTTTGAAGACCAAAAACTTGACCAAATCCCTAAACCTAGATAATCTAGTCATCAAACTTTAATAGAAAGTCAAAATGACTTGAGAAATATAAATAATAAGAATCTTATTGCAAAATTAAAGAGATTTTTAAGCAAAGGTGGTATTGATAATGTCCAATGGCGCTATGGATTCTTAGATGGTAGTAGATCAAGGCACAGATTAGAACCAAAGTCATCTCTATTAGGGATATAAATGCTTGGTTGGTAGTAGAGCAATGCCTAAGCATTCTTTAAGCTAAAACATGGTTTTTAATGAATATATAACATGATGAAATTTAGTGTTAATGATTAAAGTCATGAATCTAGAAGTTGTTATCCAAATCCTATGGCAATCAATAAGTGGAATCAAAGCACACACCCAACATGGCTGTCTTATTTTTTATCCTAATATTTCATTTACAAGATTTGTTCTAATAATTAAGTCATCTTAATAATGGTGTTTGATCAACTGAAATAAATATCTTAATTATTAGTTTAAGCCAAATTCTATGAATTATAACATATTATTATGTTTCCCCTAGAATTCTCCATTTGTTTCAACCAGCATACCCCCATTTATGATCATCTTGGGGACCTTTGTGTTAAATTATGAAAATTTATATCTTAAAATTGAAAATTCACTTTATCAATATATATATATATATATATAGCATGTTTTCACACTATTCATAACTCTCATTTGGATTAATGGACATGTTGTTATATGATCATAGTTTCACCCCTTATGTAGTTGTTAACATTTAATATTTATGTTTTAGGTCACAGCTCCAATGGTATACATTTTGAATAAGAAATGTCTGGGTTTTATAACTTAATAATGATTTTATCTTTTACTAGCCTTTGCTCTATTGAAATCAAGTTAAATACATGTCTGATTAGCTTAAAAACCTAGTCTAAGGTTTTAACCTAGGTTCATTTTACATTCAAAATTGGCATAAGTGTTTTATGCATGAACAATTAATTATGTTATAGACTTAATTTAATTTTTATCTTGAGTCTTAGTCATGTTTTTAACACAACTAAGCCTTAGTTTAAAAATTCTATGTTGAGTCATTTACGTCCCAAACCCCTTTGTTCTCTTTTATCTTAGCAAGGTCCAACTAATGCAAGGTCCCTTTTATGTATCCTAGACAAGTCATAAAGCTTTATCCTAATTTTTTAAACCCTAGGCTAAAACCTTATGACTTATCTATTATTATTTTCAAGGTCCTTTTTATTATGTTTCTGACCTTGGTCCAAAATTTTTATGCCAAATCATTTTAAATTCATGAGGTCACTTTAATATGTCTTGGACCTATCTTAAGACTTTATTTTAAAGCTTTAATATAAATGAAAACCTTATATTAATACCCTAGATTAAGTCTTATATTATTCTCAAGCCAACTTAAATATTATGCTTGTCTGCAAGATCAACAACCCATGTTTATTTGGGAAAAGTTAATCAATGGAGCGAGATAAAAATGGGAAGAATAAGATAGTGAACTAATCTCTCTCAATCCCATAGATCATGATCCATGGTACACGTTTGATTATATGAACATGATCCAATAATGCAAGATTAAACTTGAAAACTAAGCATAGGGACCCTTTTATTATGACATAGACTTAGCCTAAAGTTTTACCCTAATGTTTTAATTGTATTTATCAATACAATAAAAACCTTAGGCTAAGAATTTATGTCATGTCTTCCATTATTCATAGGGTCCTTTTTTTATTATGTTTCTATTTTGGGATAAAAACTTTATGCCAAGTATTTTATAAATTTTGGGGTCCCTTTTTATTATGTTTTAAAGATTAGACTAAAATTTATCCTAAATTTTATTCATGTTTATTAACACAAATTAAAACCTTATTAAAAAATCTTTAGTTTAAGTTCTATATATTCTTCGCTTAAATTTTGTGCTTATTTATAGGATCAATGATCTACATTAGCTTAGATGAGATTGATCCAATAGATAATACCAAGCATTGACAATTCAAAGCCCTAAGAAAATGACAAGTGTCATGAGTTCATCAATAGGATATTGAGCCAGCAGTGGTGCATCCCTTGGATTGTGATCCAATAGAGTGCATTTACTTGAATAAAAGTAATTCGATGATACAAATTAGACATTGACCTTTAAATAAAGCTAAAGGTAGATGCAATATTTCCATGTGGTGAAAGCACATTAACCCAATAGAGATGGTAGAATATAAAGCATAGAAGCCCCAAAAAGCTACCAAGTGGCTTATACATGAAGCAAAGTGAACCCAAAAGTGACAATGGCAAACTCAATAAGGGGTCCCACCATGTAATTTAAAATTGATGATAACATAGCCATCAAAGATGTTCATGTAGACATAAAATGATGGGAAAACATTGAAACTAAGATTAATAAATATTCCTGAAGAGGTACCTAAAAATTGATGATCGCATGGATGCCAATAATTTTCCCATAGATGTTAAATGACATGCATGTAGATATTGATTTTAATATAGTTACTCAGCATAGACATTTCAACAGGGATGAGACCAATGGCATTCAATATTATGGATAAATATCAATAAACTATGTTGATTCATGCAAGATAATTGAACATTGTGAGATTAAAGTAATATTTTGAAAAGGCAATGGTTAATTTTTGAAAATTAATGAACAAAGTACCATGAAGATGCCATGATAATGCTACGTAAGTAAAAAATGAAAAATCTAAAGATATTATGGGTTCATAAAGGAAAAGTTATAAATGTGAAGATCCAAATTAAATATAAGGCATAAACTCAATTTCAAACAAGCTACCACCATTAAAGCTTTGAGAATACTTGCATAAAATCCCTAGCTCATGTAAAAGACCTAATTCAACCATGTATTGAGTATAATTGAACCTAAAAGAATGAATTATAATTTGAGCTAAAACAATTTAATATAGAGCTAAAGAGTAGTCCACTAGTGAGAAATTTGACCAAATTCAAACCATGGAATCTCAAACATTCACCTCCAAGAAAGATGTAGAGCTTTATCTTACTTCAGATGTAGAGGGAAGAACTCTCAAAGATACACAATTTGACATCATGACTCTAAACATAAGAGATATCCACTGGTCCAAACTATTCTAGAAAATTGAAGAGAAATATGCCATCATGAGAGAAGAGGAAAAGAATGTATCAGTGAAGAGGATATACTATAATTTTGTGACAATCTATCTGATAGGTCTCCATTATGTTATAGTGAAACTAGAGGTACTACACTGTATAGATATTCTTGCTCATATTTTTAGGGATGCTAAATTTGATTAGGGTATAATAGTTCATGAGCATAGATTTAGGAAAATTGCCTATATTTCTCCTATATCCTTTGATAAATTCTATAAATTTTCTAAAACCCAAGTAGATGTAACCTCAATCAATGATTAGGCCAAGAAGAATGATCTAAAGACCATCTTTATCCCATGGATATATTCTAGGAATCAAGTGTTTTTGGACTTCAATGGCAACATCCCAATCAGTTAACTCAGACCTAAGATCAAGATGATCATGACTATGATGAAAAATATGTGTGGGAATCCAACTACCATATATGTGTATAAATACAGGTTCCCTTTTTTTATTTCATGGTTGAGAAATAACTCACTCCTCCTTTAAGTGAGATGATTAACACTTGTTTGAGTAGGCAGTCACCTATAATTAAGAAGAAAACTAGGAACCAATTCTACATGATGTTATACTTGTTGGGTGGATTACTTCTCACCACAAAAATACCCAACTTTAGGGAATGGTCACTTCATGGGACACAAATAGTCTCACAATATTACTCCAAGTTGTATATTTTCAAATATAGGGATCATATTCGATTCATTTATGATTGTGTTTATCTAGCCTTATTTGAGGCCATCATAGGGATCCCAATGATTAGGGTCAACCCTCTAATCAAGAAGACTATTGAATATATGGGAGATATATGGCTATATCTAGATTGCACTATAATCAGGATTGAGGGAACCCAATGCACCCCACTTAGGCTACTAGTTCATCTGCCAATCAAGCTAGTAGAGAAAGAAGTGGCTTACCAAATATGAAATGGGATAGATAGTTTGTGTAAATCTAAGAGGAAGGGACTAATCCATGCCATACCCATAACCATGGGTAGGACTATGTTTCAATAATGGGACAATATAGAGACTATCTCTTAACATAGAACCTCTTTTAATTTTCAAGTTGATGAGTTGAGACAATGGGACCCCTATGGAAGGGTTGAGAAACATTTTAAGGAAAAAGGGATAAATATGAATTATGAACACAAACTTGGCCCTTATGACCCCTTAGACACTAAGACATCTTCATTTTTGAGTTCTTAGGGAAATTGAAGAAACATAACATCAAGCTAGAAGCCAAGATGCTTAGAGAGCAAAAGGGAAGTGATGATAGTTAGTAGTTAGGAATAATAAAGCACCACTTTCTCAATGGAGAGTCATCTAGACCTCCAAAACCACAAATAAAGATCCAAAATCCTAAGGCACCAAGGCTAGAAGAAAGGAGACCTAGTGAAGTTACTTCTTTAGCCCATGCACAAGAACTAGGGTCACCAATTAAGGAGATTCAAGTGATAGCTTTATACCTAGGTGTAATGGTTGAGATGTACTATAAATTTTATCTAGTTCTTATTAGTTAGATGAGGAAGAAGTCCAAAAAGAGGAAACTTAGACTGTGGAAGTAGAATAAAAAAGGGGAAGGAAGTTGCATTAGATTTAGTCCCTATTACCACACCCACCCCAAAGAGAAAATATGAGCTAGCATTCTTATAGTAGGGAAGAAGAGACCCAAGTTAACCTTCACTCATAATTTGAGTGAGGTCAACATTTTTAGTGATGAGATCCCAATCTAGGGCCCAACCATTTCAAAATGGTTAATATATGGTAATTTATAAAAAATGCCAACTCTACACCATCTTTGGGTAATAACCAAGTCTGTAAAAATAACTATGCATGATGATCTCAAGCCATGGATTGTAGATTTACAAAAGGAAAAGGAGAAAAGGGTGGCTACTCTAAGACAATCGAGTGGAACTTAGATTGAAACCCTTGCTCCTCAAGTGTCACAATCTTTAGTTGGTGTCAGTTTGACCCAACAACAACTAGGTTATAAAGAGTTACTAAAAAAAGGCCATGATAGGTGGAAAAGAGTTTAATTTCCATATAGTGGAACCATTCATTGTAATAAATCCTATTAAAAGGCAAGCTAGGTGAAAACCCCATATTTGAGGAGAATTTGCTTTGATTGGCCCAAGCTCAATCATCACAACTACATGCTGCCATCAAGGGCATGCAACAACAAAGAGAGAATCTATAGAGGTAAAAGGAAAATTTAGAAGGACAAGATATATTATCAATTCTAGATGCTATGATCAAGATGTTTTAGGCATCTTTCTATGATATGTTTAACTCCTTAAAGTCAAAAATGTCTAAACAAAATGTATTGGGTCAACAAGATGCAGAATCTAAGGTCTTAGTCACCCATTGGTAGAATTAAAGGGACAAAATAAAAGAATTGGTTAACATCTTGGTGGAAGATCAAATCCTTGGTTTTAAAACCATCATCCTAGCTCATTTGAACATAGTCATAGGACTACTTGTGGAAAATAATAAGAGTTTGAACACATGGTCTAACAATTTGGAAAGACTCCTTAAAGATGATAAGGAGATGTTAGACAAGATGAAACATTTCTTTGGGACCATGATCCTCAAACCATCTATACTCAGCTCCATGGGCCTCATCATAGATGAAAATTTAAATCATAAAAACACCCTGGTCATGCAAGAAGTGAGGAGAAAAATCCAAAGCAAATTTGGAAAAAACAACAACATGGTCATGGATATGATCCTAACAATAGAGGAAAATATTTTTAAATCTAGGTGTATTAAAAAGGCCTTCAGAATAAATGATAGGGACCGTAGTGACCTAATTGATTAGGAGGATGAGATCTTCATGAAACCTATTTTTAATTTGATGTTGATTGATGAACAAACTAGAGATCAATAAAGATAATACAAAAACATGGGACTTTATAAACACAAAGTCCTAAATGTCAAGTAAGTTGACTTAAGATATTATTTTCTACAAAAGCATTATAATATTTTAAAATAGAGTATTATTTTGTAAAGGCATATGAAATTTTTAAAGTGAATTGCCTATAGGTCAATCCATAAGGAAAAGTCTAGTGTATTATAAAACTTTGTATTAGGATAGTTATCCCTAACACCTATACTTTTGTAATTAGATATGACTAAATAGTATAATATATTGGCATTCTATAAAAGGAGTATTACCATTTGTAAAAAAGAGGGAGTTTTTGAGCCAAAAAATTTGAGTAAACTTTTGAGCAATTAATACAAGTGAGGGATTTTGCAAAGATTGCCCATATTCATTTGTGTCATTTGTTATTATGGTTTATCTCTCACTTACTTGTTCCTATTTATAGATTTGAATGTTTCTTGTGAATTATTGGTGTGCATATTTTAAATATAGAGTTGTTAACTTATGGCAATGCTAGGTTGACTAAAATTTCTTAGGTTCATTTCATTTCCTTTGCTCTTCTTGCATTTAGACTAATGTTGTTTGCTTGCACGGGTAAATATTTAAAGTTAACTTAGTTCTTATTTGAATTTTTATAATTCCTTAGATGCTTACCTAATGTGTCATAAGATTTTAGGTCATGTTAATCCATTTTACACATTAGTTAAGTGCATGTTTAGATGATATGTAAAATTTGTCATGATTTTTTGGATGAATATCAATAACAACTCTTGTCTGCCCTACCCTTCCTTTTTTCTCCTTTTTAACCAGATCACTCTAGATTAATTTTAATTTTAAATGTTTATTCTATATTATTCTTTAGATTAGTTCTTGATCATAATTCACCATTATTAGCATAATATACTTCATATTTTGCATATACTAACTTTGGCCATGGTGGATCCCAACCACCAAATATTATGAAATAGTCCACTTGCTTTGCCTCTATTTCATCAATAGATAATAATATTATCACAACCTATAACTCATGTGATAAATTTTTAGAATTATAAAATGATACATATATAGGCATGAACACTCTAGGAACCGATGATACATATTTAGGCATCAACATATGGTTCAATGGGTTTTATCCCCCAAGAGGGTTTCCCACATATCTCTTGTGTCCTCCTATGATATGCTTGTGTATTTTCTTGTTTATGCACTGATATTTATATGTATGAATTCTTCATGGGATGATGAATGAAATTGAATATTTTTTTTTAAGAAATTGATTCACTCCCCCCTCTCAGTAGCTACTTCTAATAAAATGTTGACAAAGATCTGTGATGTCAAGAGAGATGATTGGGAATATTTCATTCCTATGATTTTTTGGGCATATTACACACACTATAAGAGGGCTATGGGTTTTACTCCATTCTAGTTGGTTTATGGGCTCAAATCAGTAATGCCAATGGAATAGATGGTACCTAGTCTATGCATTGTAATGATTATTAGACTAGGGGATCTTGAGTCTCTCACCAACAAGCTTCTTAAACTAAATAAGATGGATGAGTATCAACATAGAGCATCTTGGACATAAGAAGTTCATAAGTAGAACTAGAAAGCATGGCATGATAGGAATTTACACCATAAGGAATTTCACAAAGATAAACTAGTCTTGTTATATGATAGTCACTTTAGATCATTTTTAGGTAAATTATAGATTAGATGGAAAGGTCCTTATGTTATACATGCAATATTTTAATAAAGAAGCATTATTTTTAGAGATCTATAGGGAACCATTTTTACAAGGTAGGTGAATAGATGTAGGCTTAATACCTACCACTAATAGTCTCAATTGATCTCTTTATGCTAAATGAATGGATACTAAGTAGAACTAAGTAGATTAGGATTTCCCAATTCCATATGTTATCTTGTGTTTTTATTTTTCTTTGTATGTGTGCATGTTTGTAAATGATCTCTTCAGTAACTTTTAGGAACCATAATAATAAGTATATAATATGCCAATTGTCTATAGAATAATTTAGGTTCACCATCATAGATTTCAGTAGGAGTGAAAGAAAGTAATTACATTTGAGAAATGTATGGTCAAGTCACATCATCCAAGATATTCATTGTATAATGGTCATCCCCAAATAGTTAATGCCAGATCCAAGGTTTGATTGACCTAATCTTCAACAAATTATCAATTGATCAACATCATCCATTTATATACAATATGGATATCAAACAACATAATGATGTATCTTGATGCATGTGCTAATGAATAACTACCTTAATTTCTATATTGGATAAGATTTTCCACATTAACATTTTCATTTATGTATAATGGATAACTCAGTGTGACATTTACGATGAATACAATAGACATAAAATATATAAAGGTATAAGGTTGTGAATCAAGTCTGTAGTTCATTCTTACAAATATTTTCATGAACTAAATTTTCAAGAGATGAGAGAATTTTTACTATGTAGAGAGCCAAAATATTATCAATTTCATCACTCAATGATCATTAATTGTTCACAACTCATTAGGAGTTTGAAAAATGATTAAAAAAAAGTAATGGGCATCAACTTAGTACTTTAGCAAACAAAATTCATTGATCTAGATCCATTTTATTTCCTTCAAGTAGTTGAGCATAAAATATTTCAACTAGATCTTGTCGATACTATACAACCACTAGCTCTTATAGTCCCCCACCGATTCCATAACATAATTTAAAAATCCTACTTTACATGCCCACTTTTGATGACTTGGGGGAGATTGTGCAAGTCTGGCTTGACCACTACAATGATACTAACATCTACATTAGCCCTGACACCATAATAGTCATCAACATAGAAGTAATTTCTTGAGCTTTGGGCATGCCTACATGAGGAGATTATTTTACCCCATACAAAATGAGAATGCCCCTTATCCTTCAAGAGGTTATATATTTATATGTTTGAGGATCTAGAAGAATCCTAATTCAAGAAATTCAAGATGAACTAGTACACATCCTAATTGAATGAATCACATAAAGGTTATGGTAGACCACCAAACTCGCAAACCAAATTACAAAAAGGGTCATGGAAATTTCACACCACATGATCTACCATAATGAGCAATCTAATTAGCCTAAATACTTTATTTATGAACTACTAAAAAACATCAATAAGTTCCACATGACTTATAAGTAGACCTTCTAGTACTAGTTCTTCATCTTTCTACTTGTTGAATTCACCCTATGTAAGTCCCCTAAAAGGAGAGGTGTACCTTAACATTGACTACTAGCTAGAACAACAATTTAACAACCTCATATGGATACCTAAGCATGGTTTCCTATCCCATGAGGGTAAATTCAAGACATGGTGCAAGGAGTGCTTGGAGCTAATTACCACACATCCTTATGTGCCACCATATGTCATGCAATACTTGGGGTAATATGTTGCTATCACTTTACTACCAAAATGTGTGTTCATCCATATTCATGAGATATTAATGTTTCTATTTGGATCTATACCATTATTTGTTAACATGTCCATGGTGTAGGCCAAAGTCACCAAACAAAAAGCCTACATAGTTATGCATGTGGCACTACTCCAATTTATACCACCTAGTGTAATAGTCCCTACAGTATAACAATAATAGGAAGCCACAACTTTACAACCATAGAAAAGGAAGTGTAATATCTCTATCAAGAAAAAATCATCATCTCCTTCATTAAAATGCAAGATAAGAAGCATCATAACTTGGCTTGGTTATCCTAAGGTGCCCCAAATCATTAGTTATTGTGACCTTCCTTAGATGGGATCATATGAGAAAGAGGTTTACTAGGTAATGCTTATAGACATGGCATGGAATTTTTATGATAGAGAAGAAGAGAATGAATTCTTATTCTAGAAGGTAGTGCACATGGTCTAAGTATAGAAGAAGGTTATTTTGAGTTTATGAGTGGAACTACCACCATGACTTGCACCCATTATGGTCAACACTATATGTAAAAAAGCTAAGCAGATGTAACAAAGGGTTGACTTATTTTAGTATCAACCTTTAACCTATTTTTTAATCATAAACATATTTTCACCACTACCAAAAATCCCAAAGGATTCCTTGTTACATATACCAAGAACTAGGCATGAGGCTAGGGTTTTGCCTATCCTTAAAGAATTCACATTCATCTATAGAACCATGGTGTAAGAATGGAAAACTTTTCCATCTTTAATTTCACCACCACCTAAACATAGGATAGTTACCTTGGGGTGTTAGAAAGGACATGTTTTCAACTCCATGGTCCAACCAAGTGATTTACCACCTTCACAATAAGCCTTGGAGGTTGAAAAGATCACACTAAAGCAACCTAAAATAGAAGAAAAATAGGTCTCATGGGAGGAAGTAGCTCACACAACATAATACTGAGTTAGACAAGAGGAGAAGAAAGTCACAAGGAGCAGGCTCAAAAATAGTAAGCTCAATAAGAAATTCATCAAGTTAAAGAAGACAAGGCCACATAAAAGGCCTAGGATGTAAAGGCTAACTAATAAAAGGCTCTTGAGGTGGCTAAGAAGGCATAAAAAGTTGTCGATACAGTAAATCAATCACAATAAGTGCATTAGAAGACTATGGTTGAATAACAAAAGAACAAAGATGTTGTGCTCACTATCAAAGCCAAGGCCAAAGAAGAAAAGGAAAAATAGGACTTAGTAGTGTTGGAAATTTAGGCTCTATAAGATGTCATTCACACACAATAATAAGAAAAAGAAGCTATGAAGAAGAAAATATAAGAAGAAGATGAAGCCCTGTGAAAATAATCGATCCAAGTAAAGGAACAACAAACAAGTATAGCCAAGGCATAGGCTGACCAAGTGGCACAAGCATAAGCATAGGATATGAATAAATAAGCCAAGGATACTCTATTGGAGGAATATAAAAAGGAATAAGAGTGTGTGTAGAAGTTGAAGGTAGAGGAACACAAGAAAAATAAAGCTACATAGGATGAACTTAATAAGAAAGTAGAGGAGGATGCCAAAAGAAAATAAGATGAAGACACTACACAATAACTCAATATTGTATCAAAGGATATGATACAATAACAAAAAGTTCTTGAGTAATAACAATATGGATTTGAGTAGTTAGAGTAAGAAAAAGAACCATCTACAACTCTAGTAGGTCTATAACAACTAGAATTACCTTTATGAGGAGTTTGACTATGGGACATCCCAACTTTGGGTACTTGATAGACCACCTTCTCTCTTCCAATTATGACCATACCATAACCTAACCCTTTAATTAATATAGGAACATTAACATCATTTTTATTCCATCAACAAGCCTCATTAGATGTCTCTAGATTACCTCTAAAGAAATAGTTAGAGGGTGTTGTTACATTCTAGGAATCTATTATGCAGAAGGACGCCTCTCTAGAATAAGAAATGGATCAATCTAAGGATAAGAACGTTAATTTGAAGGCTCACCTACATGAAGCTACCAATATTATCAAGGACACTTGTCCTAAGTTTGTCACTTGAGAAATTGGGGACCAAGTCATGTCTGATCAATACAAACTTAAGACACTTATCTTTGAGTTAACCAAGGATTGGTGTGTAGCCAAAAAACTCCATGTAGTTAGCACATTTGGGTAGGATGTTAAGACAAAGGATATAAATATCATCACTCTAATAAAGGAGTATGAAGGAATTCTTGAAACTACCACACTTCAAGCACAATAGGTCACATGTATCTTACTAGACTAGAAGAATCAATTGGATACCTCTTTATCTAGTTCTAGCAAATATTTTAAAAAGGACACCACCTCTAAAGAAGCCATGTATATCCATACTACCAATAATAAGGAGAAGGATGGATCACTCTAGGAGTTTCTCAATGCTAGGGATAATGTGTGTGAGAACTTCATGTACAGGTAAAGTTATATTTTGTGTAGTTCTTTCATCAACCTCCAAGCTCAATAACATGTAGATAAGATGAGTAGCTAAGTGGAGAGATTTAAAAAAGGATCATGAAGACTAAGGCAACCTTGAGCATAACTGATGACACATATCTCAAGGAGATCATTGGCTACCATGATTCTTTATGTACCCTACTATGATTGATCTAAGAAGTGATGTTAGACTAGAATGCATAAAAAATGGATTTGACCCCCTTTTTTAGCATAGTTTCCCATATTGTCAACACACCTACATATATAACAGCTTTAAATATACAATATATCATCACTCAATGCAAGGGCATGTAGTGCAAGGCCAAGGACTCTTTGGGTCCATCATTTCATACATCCATGTCACCACCATTAAGTTAATTACTTCATAGAGTATAAATTTTGAAAAATTTTGTATAACATTTTGTATTGGGATGATTTAAAAATATAAGCAGGGCCAAGATGGTTGAAAACACATATAGGGTATCCACACAGTTATGCCAAACTATTAAAAACCCACAAAGGATGGTAGGTTGGTATTATACTTAGTTGAAAACTCAAAAGGGTGGCTAAGTAGTGCATAATAAGTGAAAATTAAAAATGGCACCTTGAGCAATTATTTTAAATCTTACTAGTCTAACCATTTCTTCAACCTTTGCTCACTTGTGCATTTTTGAAGATCTTGCAATGTTGTCTTAGGATGAGATAACATTTTAAGTCTAATAAAGTGTTAGTAAAGAATTTAGATTTTAAATTTGCACAAGATATTTGTCCAATATTTTTTCATTATGTACTCCTTTTTTCATGTATAATTTTATTTGTCGTACATTCATGACTTGTAATGGGTTAGAATATGAATAGACTCCAATTTTGGTGTCAACTATGAAAAGAAGATGAACAGTCATAAACTAGAAACATCTATATATACTTTTGATTATAAGAAGAATATGGTTCCACTTTTACAAAGATTAATAGAGATTCATTTAGTTATGTTTACCTGTGTGATTTATTATTATGTTACTTACATGTGTTCTCATGTATAATATTTGGTTATTTTCAATCTAATTTAACCTAAATTCTTTTTTTTATGAAACACTAGTTATTATTAATTATTATATAACATATGATAATTAATGTTTTTTATATTTATGTTATCCAAAATCCTATATGAATAAAATACACTATTATGTACACTTAAAGTATATCCTAGCTATCCTCATCCTTGGCATGTTTTGATGCTTTAGAAACCTCTATTAATAGGAGTCAAAGAAAACATGGATATAAATTTAGGGGGATTGAGTGGAATTTATTGACATGAGGGGTCTTAACCATAGGAGAAACTAAGATGAGAAGAACATGGGATGGACAATATCTAGTAGGGTCATAAAATGGGAAACACCCTAAAAGAGGAGGAATAAGTATACTTATGACCATTATAGTCACATTACCAACTAGATGCCCATATATATAACCACACATAGCTCCAAAATCAAAATGTTCCATGAGGACTTGGTAGAGGGGTAAGAAGCAAACACCTACTAGGCTAAAGGATACTAGAAGACACTAGGGATGTATGGTAGGTATTTGGTTTGTGGACTTATGCTAGGTCAAAGACTGGCTTATAGGACTATGTTAGGGATAACATGATAAAGATCATAAAATATAAGGTATTTATAACTAATATAACCATATAAATATAAGAAACTAAATAATACAAATGGTGTAGTTTAAATAGGAAATAAAATTATACTATGAAAGTAAATAATTTCAAAGTGAAATGATGATTCAAAAGCATGCAATAAAAGAATGTGAGTGTGTTTTAAAACCTATGATGAATGCTTGTCAAAATAGTGCTAAACATAGAATTTAATATCTAATATTATAAATAATACTAAAGATAAATAAAATAATCGCGTCACTTTGTAAGCAAGGAACCCTTAGATCAGGATCAACCAAACATGCAAGAAAACCACCAATTGAGAGTCTAGTCTTCATCTTGATTAGATGAATATTGATATGTAATATAGATATCTATCGAATATAATTATATAGATCCAAGAGAGAGTGAGAGTGAGGAAGGGAAAATAAAGAGAGTAAGGGCCAATGTAGGTGAAAATATTGAGTGGAATGCTAACTAATGAATCATAATAGCTAATGTAATAAGGATAAAAACAACTAGGGATTTTTTATTTGAGTAGTAAGTGAATCTATTAATTTATAAGGGTAAAGTTAAAGAGAGCTAAATAATTGTGTAGTGTGAAGAATAAGGAGAAAATGTGGAAGGTTTGTAACTAAAATAAGCATGTTAAAGGTTGAAGTTGCCCAAAAATGATTGTTTATAGCTATTTTTCAATATCTAGCAGTGCAATGGATGAATTTTTGGAAATTTTCGACCTATGTCACTAGCCAACAAGCCAATAGTCATCCTTTGACACTATTTTCCATAGAACTAGTGGCATAGACTACCGAACTACCTCACATGGACTCTACAGGGTGTAAGAAGCTTTAGTGTGGTGCAAGAGGGATAAAAAGGGTTTAATGAAGCTTAGTAAGAAGCATGGAAGATCAAACTCTCTTAGTAGGTTATTTTATATCAAACATGACCTCTTAGTGACTAGGTGGTAAGAATTATAAATAGACATATAATAATCAAGAGGATTAAGGTGAGAGGAAACATGATTACTTATACCCCAGAGGTACAATCAATCAATATTAAAAATAATAAAGAGTGATGTATAGTACCTTTAATACACAATAATAAATTAGGAAAGAGACAAAAAGTAAAATAAATAACATTACCTACCCTTACCTCATAATAATAGAGGTGGATGAATAGTCAATAATTCAATCCAAAGGGTATAAGTCTGAGATTGACATGTTCTATCTATATCTCTAGATTTTGATCCAAATCATGCATAACAAGGGAAAATAAGTGACATAAAACCAATAAATATAATATGGAATTCACCAAGGCATATACATTAGTGCTATCCAAATGAGGGATACGGGAGATTTAAAATACCTACAAGGATATGAGAAAATTTTGGGTTATCTAGAAGAGGGGGAAAACCCTTTTCTAAATACATTCCAAATATTGAGTGAGTTATGACATGACTAAGAGTGAGTCATAGAACAACAAAACATATCACACAACTAATCCATAAGTAAAAGTTATGTATTTAATGATTGTGTGATACTCAATAATGTTATTTGTCTCACTAGTAAGGAATAAATCAATTTCACTAATTTCATTCCCCCATAGGCCATTAATAGTCTAGGAGAAAACATAGGTCCTAGGTTGTAATAAATACTAATAACATAAAATGGTGCACCATGATTGAGGTCAAATATGCAAGACATGAACACAAGGGAACTATCTTGTTATAAGGAAAGGTAATAAAATTGTATGAAGGTTTTAGATTAAGGTAAAAATAGGTTTTAAAGGGGCCCCAAAACCCTTTAATAGGAACAAAAAAGATAAATCATTACCATGCTCTAGGAAAAGCCATCCTTAAACCTACTAAAAAGTAGCAACAAAAATAGGTTATACAAGGATAACCTCAAAAAACCATTAGACAATCAACCCCCTATTATCCTGCAAGATGCTCTAATATCTATTTTTAGGGGTAAAATCCAGAATAGTTGCCTGTCTGCCATCAACAATATTCTGCATACTTTTTAGCTCTCTAGTTTTCCTTATGGGTCTTCTTCTGGGTTTGTTAGGAGAGCCAATATCCGGTTTCACCTTACGATGTTGTTCATCTCTTTTTCCAAGTTTATCCCGAGCAGAAACAAGCTGTTTCACCTTTGTTTGTTGGTCTTTTTTATTGCTTCTAGTTTCTACTCCCGTAGTATTCATTTTTTTCCACCCCTTTTTATTTGGTTCTCCTGAAGCTCCTCTAAGGGGATATCATTATCAGCTTGAATCTCCCTAGACTAAGAAAGGAGAATATCTCCCTCTTCTAAATTATTTACATCTTCAACCAAGATTTCTCCTTCTTCTAGTACACTTTTATCATCAGCATCTCCCCATCACTCTTCTATTCTTTGATAGAAAATGATTTGTCTTGATAAATCCATCAAATCTTCTATTCTATGTTCAATAATTTTGATATATGTTTGCAGCCCATCTCCTTCTTTTTCTAAATTTTCTTTCTCAATAGAAAACTCTTTATACGCCTCAATTTGTGGATCTTTGGGTTCTTCAAAAGAAGGCTCTTTATCCGCCTCTTCATCTAAATCTTTAGGATCTTCACTATTCTTTTGTTCTTGTCTATGATCTTCCTTTAGTTTCCATTCTTTCTTATGCTGAATTTTTCTCCCATCCAAAACACCACTCAGAAGATTTTTGTTTTTAGACAGATAGTTTTTAACGAAGTGCCCCTGTTTCTTACAAGCATAGCAAGAATTAGGCAAATCTTCAAAAAAAATCCCTTGAGTTTTTTTGCCCAACTTGGATATTATATCCACTTTTTCTGGGATGTGATTCAAATCTGCCACTTTGACATAAAGTCTGGCACTTTGAAGTTTGGATCTAGAAGTCGTAGCTTTATCCACTGCCACAAATTCACCAAAAGAACTGGCAATACCTTTAAATATTTCCTCATGCCAAAACTCTAAAGGGAGTCCAGGAAGTCTAACCCAAATGGGAGTGGTTAGGAAAAAAGAATCTGATAGATCCATGTTGGGCTCCCATTTTTTGATATTAAGAGAACATTTACCAAAAGACCACGGTCCTCCACCCAGAACCATATTCATGTCTTCCTTAAAATTGAAAATAAATGAGAAGAATCCATTTAACATTGGTTCCATTTCTACCTCTCCCCTAATTACCCATTTCCTTTTAACCATTTTTTTAAGAGATTCCAGATTTGGTCTTGCTCCTAAAAATTTACCCACTAGGGTGAAATCCATGGAACACATAGAGAAATCTATTAAAGGGTTTGGAATGAAGACTTGAAACTCACCTTTCTCCTAGTAAGATTTAGCAGTCACTGGTGGGAAAATAGATTTTCCATTGGGTTTCTTGCCAAACAGAGATGACCACTTCTTTTGCTCTGCATTCTCTGTCTTCAGCACTTCTGAAGAATTTTCCTTATTAAATTGCACATTATCTTTCTCCTTTTCATACTCCTACTCCAACATAGTAGGAGTAGAATCTACATGGGAGACACAGATCCCACTAAAAGGATTAGAACCACTCAAAAGTTTTCCTTTATTTCTAATAGCATCACATTCTACCCCCAAAATTTTTCCTGCACCTCCTGTTGTCCCTCCAGGGTCTATACCTGCTGCCTGGTTCTCCACACGTAGTTTTTCTCTCACCTTCAAACCTGCACTCTCCACATCTGATGGGGCACCCTCAGTCTACCACCCAGAAAATTCAAATTCTGGGCACACTTCTAGCGTGCCCAGTGCATCCCACCTATACATCCTGCCTATCCCACCTACGTCTTGCAATTTATTGTTACAACAATAAAAAAAATTGTATGAAGGTTATGTATATCATTATAAAGTAATAATTAAAGGAAATAAACAAATGTTTACCATGGTGAGAGGTGAAGAGGAGTGGTAGGAGGACCATGGGAGATGAATACTATCCTAAGATGACTAGAAAACATCCCAAATAATTAAAATCAATAATCCATGACACCTATAGAGACTTTGGTGAAAGTAGAAGAGGGAGTTGATAGAAGGATGACTATGAGAAACTAGTAACACTACTAAATAAAAGATGTAAAAACCTCTACTATCATGAGGTCCATCCAAATGGAAGTGTGTAAGCCAAAAGTGCCAAGGAGACTAGAAAGGTCTTAAAGAGGGCACTAGTTGGTGTGAGAGAGTGAAATGAAGTATGACATTATGTTTAGAATAGGTAAAACCCCTAGTGTGGAATTTTTGTAGTAAATAGAGGGAAAACAGATTCCCTACCAGCATGGAGCCATAAAAAAATGGCCAAAAAATGGGGGAAGTCAATAGATAAATAAAATAGAAAGGTCACATTTCAAGTTATTTTTACTATGAAGCTTCCCAAAATAAAGCCCACATATCCCATAATCTATGAGTAGGATGTACATACATGTTAGCACAATAGGATTAAACACAATGGTTTAATTAGGTTCTCTAACCATTTTTTTGTAAAATTAAATCCAAAAGGAGGGCACATGGAGGTTTATACATATTTTTCACAAATATGTGGATGGAATTAGGCAAAAACCTAGGTAAACATGTCTATGGGGGAAGAAACACATCATGGTGTCTAACACTAATTTGGTTGTGGATATTCTAGGTTATATAGGGTTAAGGATATATAAATGATAAGGCAAAAGGGTGAATATCATATCTACAATACACCCATTAAATGCTAAAATTATATGTACCACATATTAATTTTATTAAACCAAGATAAGGTATTAATGGAAATACAACTATGATAGGTATATAAATGATAAATATGAGCGTAATTATACTTTTATGATGATAATGTAGATATGAATCTAAGATAGGATAAAATTAGGTAGGAAGACAAATAAAAAAAATGTCAGATTTTAGATGTAGTGCCTCTAGCTCTTTGGACAGTTGCATCAACCCTAAATGGTTGTGTTGATACTATTGTATAAGTATGATCCTAGTGTCTTATTGGAATATTTATCAAAATATGATGTGACCACATTGATTATTTTATTTTTGTATTCAAATTTTCTTTGGTGTATTCATATCTAGGTCATGGACTGTCACTCCTTATGAAATGAAAAAAAACCTAGCTTTTTATCTTTAATGTGATCTTAGGAAAAATGGGTTCATGGGAACATGGTATCAAGCTGACCCAAAATGACCCAACTATAAAATAACATTACCTAAATATCCAATACTCTATAATATGTCATTAGACTCATGTATTTCTACCCTATGTGTTGGCTTATGTGTGAATCATGCAATGTGTGTAAATCAATTATAATAGTGACCTATCTTATAAATTGGAAATTAAGACCTTATGAATGTTCCTTTAGTAATTCAGACGTATATATGTGTTTTACATATGACTAGTGTGGAAATAGGGAATATTTGATAAATTTAATACTTGATATAGAGATTTTGATAAGTGCCTTGGTCTCTGTAGTTTAATTACTAGGTGAAGAATGAATGAGGGTTGATATTGTATTTATATCAATATTATTATGAGACAACTCACATTAAATCATTTAGGTCAACCATTGTAATATGTTTCATTTGAAAATTGGATTACTTTAGGTCAATTGACACTTGTATTAGGGTAGAATAGTAACATAGATCCTATTATCCATCTTGAATGTTAGTGTCTAGGGAGTATAAAAATAGATATAAGATCAAAACTTGCATGTGTAAAATAAGTACATTTTAGGCATTCTAAGTAAGATAGTATGTATGTGTCATCAATATATTACTATTAAAACTAATATATAGGCCAAGGGTAAGAAGATATAGCATATGAAAGACTTAAATAAGTAAGTCATGTGTACAATTAAGAGAAATAGCTAAGGTTTAAGTTTTCCAAGTATAAAAGACTGAGGTGCTACATAATAAAAATATCATCTTCATTACCCTCCTTTAATCTAGTAATAAAATTTATATTTTAAAGGAAATTAATAATTAATTTGGAGTATATGCACACTTTATATTTGTTTGAGTTTAATTTGAGTGATTTTCTAGTGACTAACCTATAGCCAAAAGCATGTTACAATGTAAAATTAGTGCATATAATCTGGGTCAAAAGTACATGAAGTAGATTGAAATTAAAAGAGAAAGGTTTAGGAGTCCACCTATGTATTGATGTAACCACCTTTCTTATTGGAAAATATTTTTTTCAAAATATATGTCATTGTAAGGCTCTGAAACTGAGATTATGATAACTATAGATAAAATATTGAAAGTGTATATATCCAAAGAGATAGATATATAAATATATACATGTCCCCAAATTTGAATCAAAAGTGAGTTTTTACCTAGTAGTTGAAATTATCTCAACTATGAAAAACAATGGTATTTATAACCTAGTGAGGTTGGATGATCAAGTCCAACCTAAAAACTTGGAAAGATTGAGTGATTTAATAACCTCAACCATACCAAAAGGTGAATCAACTACTATAGTAGATTAGTTTGATAAAGTCTATAGAATTATATGGGGTATCAATACATGAAATGGTTTTGGAATTTGAAAATAATTTGTATTTTGAAATATTAGGCACATGTTGCATAACATATGCACCTTAGATATGTCTCATGCTGAAACTATGTATAAAAATGGTAACAATATATAGAATTTTCCACAACTATGAACCTAAATCATATAACTATGTGCTTTGGATAATTTGAATAATTGTTTAAGTGTGGAGGACATTATTATAAAGCATTACCATATTATATATCTACTAATGTGGAATAAATGTTTCCAAAACATTACCCCATTGTAAACTAGAGATGTTGAATATTGAATAGGTGTGGAGAACATGCATCTAAAGCATTTCCCCACTGAATATATAAACTATGAATATGTATAATCCATGTCCATAAAAAATTCCCCTATTTAATCTATAAACTAATATAAGTACCAGATACTAAATTACTATGTAGAACCTGCTTCTAATGCATGTCCCCTCTAAATCTAAAAAATATGAATTTATAGAATCTATGTCAATATGACATGTCCTCACTGAATATTAAAACTATGAATGTGTGGAGAAATTTATTCCCAATCATTCCCCCACTAATATTCCCCCATTTGAGGTGAGTTAAAAATAATACCTGGAAGTTACCTCACCTCAAAAGGGTAAGATAACTATAAAATCTATGAATGTAACCATGTATCATATAGAAGGAATAGGCTTAGGTAAACATATCATGGAAGTGCATAGAACCAATGTGATCACATGTAGACCTGAAATGTATGTTATATACAATGGAAAAATATAGATAGTAATAGTATAATATCAACAAGAATACAAGCACACACACAAGAGCACTCAAAACTAAGTCAACATACAAAGGTCTTGGGAGACCACAAATAAGGGGCATATTCAAATGCTAAAAAAATGAATGGATATGACATAATAAAATGTCTAAAAATCAAGGAATGGAATATTTAAATGTACATAAAACAATTAATGACATATTAAAATGTACAATAAAGAAAACATAGGCACATTGACCGCATACAATATAGAATATTCAAATGCTCAAATAAGAAATAAAATAGAATGGCAAAACAATTAGTGAAGTGTATAAATTAAAGAATAAGAAACCAAAATAAACATATCATATTAGTTCATGGATCAAATTTATTAGTAAAAAAAATGTCAAATGAATAATATATCAAGTACCATATGTAATAAATACAAATGGATAAAGCATGTGTAAGATATAAGAATGGATAAGGCATGTGTAAGATATAATCTTGGATAAGGGATGTGTAATATATAAGAATGGATAAGGCATGTGTAAGTACATTTGTAACATCAAACATGATAGTCTAAAGTGATCATTCAATCAAGTAACATGTGTATAAAGATCATAAAATATGAATTTCCTAATGCCCTAGCAACATGAGTAGAGGGAAATCCCAACACCCATAAATGCATAGAATCATGTATATGTGTATGAATATATATGTGTATGTATAAGTAAATGATATAATATCCCTCAAAATGGAGCTGACACATATATGTTAAGGAACCAATAGAACATGTAGGTGCCAAAAAATGTTTTTCAATTTTTGAATGTTTTTTTGACTGTTTATGGTATTTTTGGAATATTTATAGATTGTATAAACTACAAAATGATCTCAAGATGAGGATGAGAATATTCAAGTAGTGGTAAATTTATAACATGTACTAAAAATGATGTACCATATACATGCATAGTAGAATCAGAAGGTGCATCTTATTCTTCTGGTAATTTTATACTTCGTATATTTGGTTTGCATTTATCCACATTTTATTTCTTAGTTTTCATTGATGGATTCAATCAATAGGTAATGAGTCCTATAGATATGTATATATCATGTGGTAAGTTATTAAATGTGTCAAAATAAGTTTGTTAAATTGTTCATCTTTAGATTGCTCACCATATATATGATTAGTAAGAGTAGAAGTGTTTTGATATGAGGGAGGGATTATAATTTCCCCATTTTTAACCACATTTAAAACTTCAAATTTATCAAGTACATCTTTCTTTTTGACCTCCTTTGATATAAATCTAGATGTAAATATTTGATGTGTCCATTTATCATTTTGTACCTTGTTTTAATTTATGGGTTCTTTGTATTTGAAAAAATGTACCTATGAATGATTGGTATTATCATTATTAATAGATCCCAAGCCTTGGAAATAATTCTGATTAGATTTGTAAATAGGATGAGTGATACCTTCTAAATGCTTTACCAATCCTTGACCATGATAACCAAAGTTTTGTAAATATTTATTTCCAAAACCATATTGCTTGAAAAACTAAGTATCATTATTGAGAAAGTAAATTTGTATCCTTTTCTTAATCTAGTTTATCTTTTTGAACCTTTTCTTATTCTATATTTAATATTTTCAACTATTTTTACTCTAAATTTTTCTTTGGTACCCACATTTTTTTGTTTTTGAACTTGTGTTTTAGAAGAGGTAATCATAATATGAGTGGTTTTCCTAAATTATATATCAATTATAGCATCACCACTATCTTTGAGACTTTGTATTTGGTTCTTCAATGAAAAATAATGGTTTGTATGATTCCCATGCATTTTATGATATGCACAATAGTATTTGGATTGTTTATGTGATGTATATGAGATAATTTTATCACTTTGTATTGAATCATTTATCTTGGGTTTTCACATGACCTCTTGATAGGCTTTTGTTCATTTTTAAAATCATTTGTTTTGGATGTGTTCTAGTTTAGATTTTAATTTTGATAAGAAACCTTGTTTGGAATAATATTGGTAGATGAAGATGTAAACACATGATTAACATTGCCATGTGTTCTATTATATATGAGTGTAATCTAATTCTATAATAGTGTTATCTTTGAGTTTAGAAAAAAAAAATGATTATGTATCTCATGAATTGACTTGGTCATATTATTGATTTATTCTTTGAGAGTTTTACAATCATATACCATTGGTACCTCAAATTTTAACATGCATAAATTTACCCTCAAGGGATGTGGGAAGGATTATATGGATACCCTATTTTATAAAAATAGGATGACCCCCCTTACTCTTTGAAGAGGTGATAATATGAACTTGGTTAGAGGGATGATATATATCACCCTCCTTAGGGTTAGAATAAGTAAGCTCATGGTAAACATTAAAATAGGAAGGAGTATTCAAGAATTCCGGTTTTGAATGCCTTATAGCCTTGAGTGATTTAATCAAGCATGAAACATTATAAGTAATAACCAATAAAAGGTACTAAAATATAAAATAATAATCATAACTATCCATAACAAACATGATTTCAAACTTTATAGTAATTTCAGACTATTGGATAATTTTTTTGAAAATTTGGGATAGGTTTTTCTATAAAAATAGGAAATGAGATGAACTTAGAAAATTAGGGAAACAAAATTACATGTATATCCCATAGATATAAATTTACTAATAATAATAAATGTCTAAATATGAAAAATATGTACAATATTTTGGTAAATTAAAAGATGTTTTTGTCTACATAAACATATCTATGAAAAACATCTACTAATTTTGAATTTTGATCTAATATGAATCATAAATAGGATAAATGATTTTAAATTCTTTATAAGTAAAATCTAAAATATTCAAAATAAAGAATCAATAATTTTGAAAAATTAACAATATTATTCAAAAATTTAAGATATATGTGTGAATAAAATATGATTTTTGATGAAACCCAGAAACTAATTTCAACATAAGTACATCATTTTCATTGTATACTAATAATTACTAAAATTAGTAGTTTGCAAATTTTGAAAAATATGTATCATATTTTGGTAGAAAAAGAGGTTTTTCCATATGAAAATATGAGTATAAAATACCATGAAGTAATTTTAAAATGAACCTATTTAGAGGAAAAAATGTGTTGATCAAGGAAGAATCTACTTCCAAGCATTTGTGCATGAAACTCTTATGAATAGAGGAGGTAAAATCTTGGGTAAAGCTTCAAATCTAAAAACCCATCACAACAATATGAAACCCTAGGAAGCTTGGAAGACCTAGATCAAAAAATATTGCATATTCACGTGGGTTAGGTTCACCAAATGTTCATTCTAATTTAGATGTGGATCCTCTTGGGTAGATAGGGGTTTTGATATTAAAATGATAGGGCATAAGGGTGAATATTAGATATACAGTAGTCTAATTAAATGCTAAAATTAGATGTATCATATACTAAATTTATTAAACTAAGATAAAATATTAATGGAAAGTATAACTATTCTAGATATAAAAATGAAAAATAAGAGAGTACTTAGCTTATTTTTATGTAAATACAAATCTAGATATAAGTAAACTAAAAATAGGTAATAAGATAGCTCTAAAATAATTTCCAGATTGTGGATACATGCATCTAGCTCTCTGGATAATTATGTCAACCTTAAATAATTGAATTAATTCTAATGTTTGAGTCTAACATTAATGTCATGTATGGAATATATATTGAAATATATGGAATATCTATTAAAATAGGATGTGACCACCTAGATGCTTATAGGTTTGGCTTCACCTTTACTCTGGTAGATTTAGATCTAGGTCATGGGATATCACCCCCTATGAAATATAAAAAACCTAGCTTTCCATATTCAATGTGACCCTAGGAAAAAATGAGTTAGTGGGTGTATGATATTTATCTGACCTAAAATGAACCCATTATCAAAGGGTGTTGCTTACATAACCAATACTCTAGAAGAGGGCCTCTAACTCATGTGGTTCTCAACTACGTGTCAACTTCTATGTGAATCATGAAATGTGTGTAAATAAATACAATAGTGACCTAGATTGCAAATTAGAAAATAAAACCTTATGACTACTCATTTAGTACATCAAACCTGCAGATGTGTTATACTTATGATTGGTGTGTAAATAGGGATGTTTTGGTTAATTGAATGATTGATATATTACTTTTGATAAGTGCCTTAGTCTCTTTGGTATACTTACTAGGTGAAGAATTAATGAGGGTTGAACTATATTTATACTAATTTTATTAGGAGATAACTTACATAAAGCACTTAGGCCAAACATTGGAATATTTTTCATTTGTAAATTAGATTAGTTTAGGGCACTGGACACTTGTGTTGGGGAAGGAGAGTAATGTTGATTCTTCTATCTATCTTGGATGTTAGTGTCTAGAGAGTAAAAAAATAGGTATGGGATCATAACTTGAAAAGGTGTAAGATAGGTACATTTTAAACATTTTAGGCAAGATAGGATGTGTATGTCATCAATATAAGACTATTTATACTAAGAGATATGCCAATGGGAACATGATAGAGAAGATGCAAGGATTGTAGAAGTAAGGTATGTGTAGGAATAAGAGTAACAACCAGGTTTATGTTATCCAAGTGTACAAGACTAAGGTGCTACATAATCAAAAAATATTTTCTATGCATATAAGTGATGAAAATTCAACTGACAACCTAGGCTAGGTGTTTTTTCAATATCGATGGATTTCTAGTATTCCCACAACCTAAGTCATGGCTTAGTAGGATAACATGTGGATTACCTCAAATTTAGGATATATTTGGTTGTTAATAAGTACCCTAGACCACAAGTAGGCCACTACTTAGATTAATAATATAAATCTTAGCCTGTTATGGTTAAGAAAGGTCCTAGAGGGCCCCAAAAAATTTCCAATAGGCTAGGACAAGTGGGGGAGAAAAAAATGTTTTACTTGATATATTTTTCTCTAACATGGATAATATATCCTTTGTGTGTACATGGATGTAGATGAGAAGTGTGACCAATCAATAGTGAGAGGCAGGGTAGCCACCATAATAGCTACTAGTATCCTTACCAAAAAACTACCAAGTGTTGAGCTTTGATAGGGTGTCATTCTTGATCATGATAAAGGCAAACATACTATCATATGATGACCAAGATACACTATGAGAAATATGATATGAATATTAGCACATATAGTCTTCATGCATCATTATCATGAGCTAGTGAACATATTGATACAGATATGGGACTCCATGAGACACACATTCTATATGATGCTAGAGTTATAGGATATCCTCAACATAGATAACATATACCAACTATATGAGGTGTCACCTATAAGATATATGGTAGTCACATAGCTAGTGAAAGAATAGGAAATGATGGTGACCTACCTAATGTGGGAAGTAGGAGAATTAAATCACCATGAGTTAATTATAAATCCTAGGTAGGTTAGGGTCCCTTGATTGATATTAGTGATACTAGGGTGTTTACTTGGTAGGGTGTATATAATATAGGATACATGAACACTACCACTTATGTATAATGGGATGGTCTAGTGTGTTGAGAGGGGATGGAGTTACATTGGGGATAATACATATTGAATGGACTATACCAATAGTTATATAATATATTGATAATAGGGAAAGGAAGGATGAAATATCTTACACCACTCCTAGTTTAGGCCTATGAGAGGGTACCATAATTATGGCATAGGGCATGCATTAGTATATCAGAGTATCTAAACTTACTAGTATTGATGCTTAGAAATATAGGTTATTGATTAAAGGATACAAATAACACCATGAAATTATATAATATTTGTGGGATTATTGAATCAAATACCTATATATGGAACCTAGTTTGGGTAGATAATGTTGTATTATACATTCTTTTGGGAGATGATGAGTTCTAAGGTCTATAGGGGCCATATGTACATATAGAAATGTAGACATTGGCATAAATATGAGGTCAAGTTAACTAATATGGGGAGTAGGTTCACCATAGGTGACATTCACTAAAACACATGTCTAGGGGTAGGACTAGGGATCAACTAAGGTTGGAGGGTCTAGGATTTCCAAGAGGCATTATAAGGCATTCATAGATAGAACTAGCCTAGACCTATAGAGGGATGAATAGACATGGGTAACAACCTAGGGGTAGGAATGGGCACAAAAAGTGGTGATAATATCATAGGTAAGGCCACTAGTAGAGACACCATTATATGAAGGGACACCACCATAGGAAGGGCCACCAATGCATGTAAGACCACCATGAAGATAAGGTATGAATTTTAAAATTTCATTTAAATATTTGATACTTTCCTTTTAAATATTTAATATGTGTCTAACATATTTCAATTTGTGTGTGTGTGTTTAGGAGGTCATCTAAGATGATCAGGACCCTAGTTTGACTTGTTTATGTGGTATTTATTTCTAGAGTTTGACAAATCACCAAAATGAGAGATCACCTCCTTCACATACCAACTAGCACACATCCTCACACACACTACTATAATTAAAGTGGACAGGAAGTGATGGATCAAGGGAGGATGAATCTTTAGATCAAGTCATAGGTGGATGATATCACACAACTAAGAGGAAATAATGTGGTGAGAGCACCAATACTATAAAATTTGTAAGTGAGGGTAGAAACCATAAATCAAATCATAACATAGGGAGTTGAGAGGTAGAGATCAATATCTCCCCCCAGTAGAGGATCATGACCATTTATCTAAGGTTACATCTAGATAGAGGACAAAATCATAGGCTAATATGTATTTTTGTGTATTTATCCATGTGTGTGCCATTTTTGGGGCCTAAAATATATATATCATATTAATCCAAATGATGTATCTATTAAACATGTGTATATGTATATGCATTTTCATTTTTGGCACATGTGTATATGACTAGTGTGTGATATGTATGTATCATGATTTGTAGACTATTAGACACATGTTATTAACATATAAAATTATAATAAATAACCAATGAGCACACACATATACATGTGACATAGAGGTTAGTTTTGTGAGAGAAGATGAAAGATACATCATACCACTATAGTTGGGTTTTTTGGGAGAGCTATGTGGGATCTCAAATGTGAAATGTATCGAGGTGGCACCCATTAATTAGGTTTTATGGGTTTTATCCTCAAGGGTAGAGAAGTGATAAACATAATTATATAGGGAGGAAGTAATCATGAATGGACCAAAGCATTTTTGATCCATTTTAACCTTCTTACAATACTCCTTATCAAAAAATAAGCACTTATAACTTATCCCAAAGGGCCAAGACTGCACTAGTTTCTAAAATTACTAATGTTGGTGACTCTAATAAGCAAGATTGTGCTCAAGGGTGTCAATGTGATGCTAATACAACTAATAAATATTGATTACATGATCACCACATTTATTATCATGAAAAATATACCCAAATGTTTGAACCCACATAAATTGGATTAATACTTTTAGAGAGAGAAAAACCTCAGACTCATAGACTAACACATATGGGGTTTTCCCCATAGATATATGAAGACTATTCTAATAATCCAAAAGGATAGGATAGAGCATGAGGTGATAGTATAGCCTAGACTCAATAATATCTAGAGGAAAATTATCTTCAATTTATTGTTGGAAGCTTTTACCTACTAATTACCACATAAATAATAGGCAGAGGAGAACCGTAGATTAAAAATTAAATGTATGACTAACTCACACATCTTAGGGATTTGGAATATTGATCCATTATTATCTATGATTATGATAGGATCCTTGAACTCATATAAAAATTTGGTTCAAGATGAACTTATATATAGTCTTCCCATATATTCCACTAAGGGGCATGACTTCCACTCACTTTGTGAAGTAATCAATGGCAGTGGTGAACCAATGATGTCCATTAGATGAAATAGGTTTGAAATATCCAACAAAATTAAGATACCAAATGTATAAAATCTAAGGGGATGAAAAATAAAAATAAAATATAGCATGGGAATTGATAGCATCCCCAATTATCTAGAAATTATTTCAACCTTTGACATATCATATGGAATCCTTAACAAGAGTGGGACAATAGTAACACTTTCTAATAATAAGTTGAGTAGTGTTATACCTACCTAGGTGTTCACCACATGTACTCTTATGATAGACTTATAACACCAAAGGAGTATCCTCAACTGTGAGTCATTTCATCATCACTCTATCAATACCTCTCTTGAACAAGATCTGACCAATAATGAAAATGGTAGTGAGCTTGTGAATATGACAATGTCCCTAAGAGGAAACATTACTTATATAGGATTGGTATTATAGGTATCAAATGATGTATTAGTACCTTTCATATTCAGATATTTCCCTCTAGTATATCAATTAGACCATCTCATTAAGAAATGCATCATTAGTTAACTCACCAAAATGATTAAGTAATGGTCACTCAATGAGTTTCTTGACTATGGATAATCCTTTTGTGGAATTTTGGTTAATGATAAAGAGATAGTTTTTTTAGAAAAATATCATCCATATAACTATATAACCTTTTAGGTGATTCTTGAATAGAAATTAGTGAATTGGATTTGATTAAAATAATCACATTGGTGGTTTTTCCCATCATGTAATGGAGAAGCTTCTTTTTAGTGAAGACAAGGGTGAGGCATTGCCTCTCTATAGTATTATAGTTGAACATGTTGCCAACTAGCATTCAATATATGTAATAGACCACTCTCTCTACCATTATCATCCATTTGTCATAACATTTACCTAATGTAAAGATCAATTATAAAGGTGTATAGTATAAACTCATGCCCCTTAATGGGTTCCATAAGGATAAGAGGGTGTAAATAGATAACTTTAATTCCTCACAGTCAACCTAGACCTTAGTGGCCTATAAGAATAAAATGTTCCTTCATAAAAGACATGTGATGGGTATATATATATTAATTAAAAAACATTTGAGGAAGGTAAGACATATAAGGAAGGACTATAACTAGACTAAGTTTTATAGTGTAATAATCCATAGGATAGCCTTGATCTTGTCGAGATCCACATTAATTACATGCTATGAAACCAAAAATTCAATAAACATGCTGATTAAAAAACAAAAAAAAACATATATTAGGGTTGAGAATAATGTGTAAATATTAAAATGATCAAATATGATTCTAAGGTCTCACACATGATCCTCTTATTTATCAAATTTTCTAAGGAGGTCATCAACATAGAATTACACAATCTCATGGATGAGGTAGTGAAAAATGTTCTTTATGAGACATTGATACATATCATTAGGTTTATTCAAACCAAATGGAATGATGACATAAAAAAATCACCTTAGGGGTTAGTAAATCTCATCTTATGATGATCTTTAGGTGTAATACGAATTTGATTGTACCTCAAGAATCCATTCATGAGGGTCATCATCTCACAACTAGTTATGGACTCATAAATCTAATTGATCAATGGAGTAGTGAAGTTGTACTTTAGTAAATATAGATTTATATCATGAGAATAAATTAAAATACACATTGATTATTTTTTATTTATAACATGGATAATGTTATAAACCCATTGATAATAGTCAATGGCTTTGATAAAGTGGATATGAATGAGATTATCAATCTCTATCTTGATTGATTGAGATATTTTTGTAACCATAGGTCATTATTTTTTAAGGATGGGATGGATCCAAAACTATATATATAGGTTATGGAAGATGTTTTTGGGGTCCATGACATACACATCTAATTATTAAAAAAAAACCTAAAAACTCATGGAAAGATGTGACTAAGAAAACTCATTCCTATAAAAAAAGGCTGACACTGATCTTAATGATATTTGGTATTGAAAAGGTGTTAAGGTTTACATCCATGGACCCTTAAACATCCATGTAATTTATTTACTCAAATTATTTAATATTATGGGGAGTTATTGATCCATATCCTTAGCCTCAATTGTCATGACCCAAATCATGGGAAAACTAGTGGTGGGGACATCATAATGAGTGAGATCTATAAACCTAGATGAGTGAAGGGGTGATGGTGTTTGAAACACACCATAATTATATTATTTTAATCTTTTCCATCTTTTAATAATCTGTGTGATATGATGTAGATGAATTGGAACTCGAGATTCAAGTTGACAATTATATATGGATCTACAAGAAATAAATTAAGATTTCCAATGCCATGATAGAAACTTCATGGAAATGAAAAAGGATTAAAGGATGTGAGGACATATTTAAATAAGTATCCTAAGAGATAATAGACTCATTAGTGCCAAAAATAGGAAAAGGGTGATAAATAGTGAGCAACATACACAAGAGGAGTTAACATCGATAAATAATCATTAAGATCAAACCATTCATCCTTGTGAAAACATGATTCATCAAATAGTACCTTATGAAAATTAGTATATAAATATAATGAGATATAAAATTCCTCATTATATAGGTATATATTATCATATAATAATGCCTATAGATATAGGTTAGCCTCCAAGGTATTAATCTCACCTTCATGTATAAAGTAGACCCCACAAAATGTGGCCAATGAAATGAATTGAATGGAAATGGTCAAGGATATTCGTGTAGGTTTTTATTTTTCCTTATTTTTTAATTAGGGAAATTGTATTTCTTGTGCATACATGGAGTTTTTCTATATTTGTGGGATAGGCTAGCTTATGTGGAGGTGTGTGTCATAGATGTGTCATAGGTGTCATAAGTAACTCCCTTGATGGTAGTTACTTCTCTATTCTTAGCACCTTGTCACCACCTTTCATGGAGGAGTTATAGTCTATTCTTGGGGTGCCTTGTCCACCTTTTGTGGAGGAGTTACTTAAGTACTCTCCTATATGTATTCCTCACTTTAGCCATCTCATGTTAATCAGATTTTGGTTTTCTCCATTTTGTCTTATGCAATTTAGCTTATTGTATAATTTCAAATTACTTTAGCATCTATGTGGTGTGTACTTGCTTCATCTCATGTGATCATGTCTCCATTGCATTCACATTATATAGATTCTGGCAACAACTCTGATATGGTATTAGAGCCACTCTGGTAATCATGTGTCTGGTTATGCTATTTTGAAATTATTACTTTGCTTTCTTAGTAGTCTTTTTTATCTCCATTATTTTGGTAGAGTTTTTTGAAAACTCATGCAAATCCATATAGAAACTTGTTTAAAAAAATTGCTTCTGAGTTAGAATTTTCCAAGACACCTTGTCTAGATCTGTTGTGGCTTTAGCAAGGCAGTAGAATTCTTTTTCTTTTGGTCATTCTGCAGGAAAGACAATGTAGTATAGCTCCACGACATGCTTCTTTCATTGAAAGTTCAAAGTTATTCTTCATTTTAATCAGTCTTTTGAATCAAAGAGAGGCACAGAAGTGGCGGGTGGTGAGACCCGTGTTGAGGTCCCACAGACTGAGCTCGCTGTCCCAGGAGCCAGTAAGGGAGAACTAGCCATCAGAGGAGATAACCATGTCCTAGATGAAGTGGGAGTGGCTAGTGAGGTGGCACCTTAGAACACCATTTTTATCAATTTCCTTTCGTGAGATACCATAGTAGGATAGAGTTATCAATGGGAGTGGCGATGGCTATCACCTTGTCGGTGTGACCGTCCATTGTGTCAAGCAATACCAATGCTTTTGCCATGTCTGACTACTTGTGTCACAAAATATTCTTGCGTGCTTAGGGTTTGCTATAGCTGCCGCTGTGTTTAGAGATTTTTCTATTTGCCATGCCAAGCATCAGTTGCATCAGTCTAGCATCTTTTTTTTCCAAAAAACGGTGTTCCTTTTGGCTTCCAACGCCCATGTGGTGGGCCCTCCCTCTCTCTCTTACTATTCATTTGGTAAATCTAATTTTTAAATTATTCTAATCTAAATCAGTAATTTGAATGTTTGATTTAAAATCAAATTTGAAATTAGCATTCAAAAAGGTAGTTTAGAGGTTTTTTTAAAACTTGTATCTTCAACCTACGAAGATGAAGGGTGAGGCCCAGGTTGGTAGGAGGCCAATTACCCCTCAAAAAAACCTCCTTTGGATTCCTCATTCCATGCCAAATCTAATGAGTGATTGGAAGGCCACTTTCTCTCTCAAAACAGACATTTTTTTAATGTTTTAGTGCTTGTTTTTGCAAAACACTAGTTTACGAGAAAATTGAACCTTTAATATCTTGCAAACAGTAGCTTGATTTTGGGTGCCATCTTTTTAAAAAGTGTTTGTAATTAAATTATCCATAATTTAGGATTTTTATTTGTCAAAAACACACTAGTTTATAAAGTGCCTAAAATTTGGGTCTCCCGAGACGCATTTTTGGCTGAGTCTAACATCTTATTTGCTTTAAGTCTTGCATTGATTACTCTAAGATGCATTATCAGCTAAGTTCAACATATTTTGAGCATGAAATTACATATTTGGGGGGGTTTCAATATTTTGGGGGGTGTGATTGCTTTTCACAACTTGCAAATCTTTGCTTTCATTCTCCTTTCTGCATAATTTCCAACTTGCAATCAACACAACTTCACCTAAATTTAGCTTAAAAATGGATTATTTTCAACTTAAACCCCTAACATCCTTCAACTATCATGAATGAAAGGTTAAAATGTCAATCATTCTTAGAAGCAAAGGGTTGTATAGGATCACCATGGGTATTGAAGTAGAACCCAACACTGATGCTGAAAAGGTCAAGTGGTACAACCATAGTGATGAAGCCTATGGATTACTGAGATTTTTTGTGTCTCCAAAACTTCTCTTCCATTTAGAATCCTCCAAGACTCCCAATGACATATGAGACACCTTATAAAACTTATTTGGGAAGCTTGATGAGATGATAGGTCATGAGCTTGAAAATGAACTCATAAGTCTAAGTCCTAGCAACTTTGACACCCTACAGGACTTCTTCATTAAGTTTAAGGTCCTTAGATTGAAATTGAAAGAATGAAGGATAGAGAAGAAAGATGATCAACTCATTCTTTCTATTCTTGCAAAGTTAGGTCTAAGCTATTCAGTCTTTGTCTCCACTTTCCATGCCATAAAAAGTGCCCTTGGCACTACATGGAAAATGCCTTCTTTGGATTCATTCATTGCTGACTTAACTAGGGAGCAAGATAAGCTAATTCAAATGGGTACAATGAAGTCTACTCAACCCTGAGATTTGATAGCTAGAAATGGCAAGGATAAGACTTCAACAAAGGAGAAGAAGAAAAAGAACAAAGACCAGGAGAAGAAGAATGAAAACAACAATCCTGCCAAAAACAACACTGAGTCTTCCTCCTCCAATGCTAAACCTAAGAAGGAAAAGGTTAAGTGTGCATATTTTAAAAATATAGGGCATGATGAACACAAATGCATGAAGAAACAAATAGATCACCTAACTCATCTTCTAGAGAAGAACAACATAGGTGTTCCTGAGTCCATCAAGCAGAATTCATCTACCCAAGATTTTACCAAGGCAAAAGACAAGGGTAAGGAGAAAGAAAAGGGCAAGGCCCTTGTAGCTACTACAACTTCTACATCATCATGGGTCATTGATTTAGGTGCTTCTCACCATATGGGCTCTTCACTAGTTGAGTTTTCATCCTTGGAGCCTTATAGCATGACTTCAATTAGTTTGGGTGATGACACATCAATTTCTATTGTAGGGAGAAGGTCAGTTGAAATGGAAGGAGGAACATTAAATAATGTTCTAAGTGTTCCTTCTCTTTCAACCAATCTCTTATCAATGTACCAATCACTCACATTGGTTAGGGCATGAGAGTTGAGTTTTCACCAGATTCAGTGGCTATCAGGGAATTACATAGTGATACTACAGTGGCAGTGGGTAGGGTAGATCACCAAGAAAGGTTATACATGTTCTCACATTTTGCATCAGATTCTTCTCCAATAGCATTGTTGACTCATTTAGATGGAGTTAGCAAATTGTGGCATGAGCGGTTTGGCCACCTTAACTACCGCTACCTTGAGTAACTTTGCAAACATGACATGGTCATTGGCTTGCCTTGTGTCTAATTCTCAAAAGGACTTTGTGAGGGGTGCTCCCTTAGGAAGCATCCTGAAGCAAAATTTGACAAAGGCAAAGCTTGGAGGGCTTCACAACCTTTGGAGTTAGTCCATAGTGATGTATTGGGACCCTTTCCCAAACTATCTTTCATAAGGGCCAAGTACATCCTCACTTTCATTGATGATTTCTCTAGGTAAACTTGGATATATTTTCTCAAACAAAAGTCTAAAGTGTTTGAAAATTTTCTAGACTTAAAGGCTCTTGTTGAGAAATAGAGTGAGAAATCCATCAAGGTTCTTCGAACTTATAATGGAGGGGAGTATGTTAGCATTAGGTTTGAGCAATTTTGCACTACATAGGGGATTGATTTGTAGCACATAGTCACTTATAGTCCTTCATTGAATGGGGTTGTAGAATGCAAAAATAGGTTCTTGAAAGAGATGGGTAGCTGTATGATTCACTTTAAATCCTTAGCACCACAATATTGGGTTGAAGCCATCAATTATGCTTGCTACATTCAAAACAGGGTTCCTCACAAAGCTTTGAAAGGGATAACACCCTTTAAAGCTTGGCATAAAATGAAACCTAATGTTGAGCACCTTAGATTTTTCAGATCCCCAGCCATGGCCCACATTTTGAAGAAGAAATGCAAAGCTATAACATGTCAGTCCCAACCTTGCATCTTTATAGGATATCCAAATGGTATTAAGGGATATCACCTTCTAGATCCAATCACTCATGAGTTTTTAATCAAGAGAAGTGTCCATTTTTAGGAGAGTCCTAGAGACTCAACACTTGACACTTCTTCTCCCTCATCAGATCTACTTCTTCATGATGATTCCTCATCAGATTCAAATCAGCCACAACAAGTTCTTGAGCCAGAGACATCTTCTTCTTCTTCAAGTTCAGATAGTGAGGATAGTGATGTAGGGTCATCCACCTCTAGTCAGTCAGAGGATGAGGATTTAACACCTGAATCACCCACTTTCAGGCCACTTTGGGCCAAACAGACACTTGAGAGTGATGGCACTTGGGTAGGAGATCCTGCAGATGATAGACGTACTAGGGGGATTTTCAGAGAGATCCACATGCCTTCTTTTCTTTAATTTTGGATCCACAAACTTTTTGAGAGGCATATAGGGTACCTGAGTGGGATAGTGCTATGGAGGAAGAATATTCTTCCTTAATCAAAAATCACACTTGGGATTTGACTTCACTTCCTAAAGGAAGAAAGATGGTTTGATGTAGGTAGATATATTAGACCAAGATTGCAGCAGATCGGTCAGTTGATAAGTACAAGGCGTGATTGGTCACCAAGGGTTTCTCACAGGTGGTAGGGATTGACTACTCAGAGACCTTTGCACCCGTTACAAAGATGACTTCTATCTAACTCACCTTGGCTATTGCCACAACACATGGTTGGGATGTGCATCAGATGGATGTGAAGAGTGTCTTTCTTCATAGAGACCTAGAGGAGGAGATCTACATGGAGTAGCCACTAGGATTTGTTTAGGATTCTTCCTTACTATGCAGACTTATGAAATCTATCTATGGCCTCAAATAGGCCCTTCAGGTTTGGTATGCCAAGATGGATTCCTTCCTTCTCACAGTGGGTTTCACTAGGTGCCATTCTGATCCCAATGTCTACTTCTTATAGTAGGATGATTCACTCTTAATTTTGGTTCTATATGTTGATGGCCTTTTGATCACTGGGAGTTCTTCATCAGCTATTATAGTAGTGAAGGCATCTCTATAGGATAGATTTGACATGATAGACTTGGGTTTGTTGCACTACTTCCTTGGAATCAAGATCTCACTATCAGATTCAAGGATTTCTCTTGCATAGCCTAAGTATGCTCTTGACTTATTGGATCAATTTCACATGGCTGATTGTAAGCCATCTCCAACTCCCTTTCTATTAGGAGTCAAGCTTGAGGCTGATTGTTCTTCACCATTGGTTGATGACACTCAGTATCGACAACTTGTTGGTAGTCTCATATACTTGACACACATTGAGCTTGACATATCATATATAGTGGGACTTATCTCTAGATTCATGTAGGAACTTCATGAGCTACATTAGAAAGCAACTAAGAGGATCTTGCATTACATACAGGGTTCACATAGATACAAGATTCATTACAGATTTGGCATAGAGGTTGACTTGGTTGGATATACAGATTCAGACTAGGTTGGCAATTCACAGATGTACAAGTCCACTTTTGGTTATAGTTTCTCTCTAGGTTTTGGTCTTATCAGTTGGTCTAGAAAGAAGTAGAATGCTATTGCTATATCATCCACAGAGGTAGAGTACAGGAGAGTTGTTAATGCAGCTACTAAGGCTATTTGGCTTCAAGGGATTCTTTCTAAGTTTGGCATTCCTATCAGCCAACTCACCATCATTTATTGTGACAACCAGAGTACCATTAAAATTTACAAGAATCCAGTTTAGCACCAGTAGAAGAAGCTCATAGAGATTCACATGCATTTCATTCGAGAGCTTATTCATAGTCAAGTCATTGACTTGATATTTTGCCAGTCTTCAGAGCAGGCTGCAGATATCTTCACCAAACCTTTCACCAAGAGAAAGTTCATTCATCTATGAGCTCTTCTTGGGGTGTGGTCTACATTTGCAGTAGCATCATCTTCAGGGGGGCCCACTAGCCTCTTCTTTATTTTATGTCTCTCTTTTGGGGGGGGGAGTTTTTTATTATGAGTTTTCTCCTTTTCTCTATCTTATGGGAGATTGCATTTTTACATGGGTACCTCATCAGGCCTAGTTGCCAGGACCCATTTTATATTTCCACACTGCCCACCTAAGCTATGCTTATGGGGGGTATTAGTGTAGGTTTTTATTTTTCCCTATTTTTTAATTAGGGAAATTATATTTCTTGTGCATACATGGAGTTTTCCTACATTTTTGGGATAGGCTAGCTTATGTGGAGGTGTGTGTCATAGATGTGTCATAAGTAATTCCCTTGATGGGAGTTACTTCTCTATTTTTAGCACCTTTTCACCACCTTTCATGGAGGAGTTACAGTCTATTCTTGGGGTGCCTTATCCACCTTTTGTGGAGGAGTTACTTACGTACTCTCCTATATGCATTCCTCACTTTGGCCATCTCATGTTAATAAGATTTTGGTTTTCTCCATTTTGTCTTGTGTAATTTAGCTTATTATATAATTTCAAATTGCTTTAGCATCTATGTGGTGTGCAATTGCTTCATCTCGTGTGATCATGTCTCCATTGTATTTGCATTAACCAGATTCTGGCAATAACTCTGATAAAGGATCATATTTTATAAGAGATATAAATATGACACACATAACTTGATCCTAATAAATTTAGGTCCAAACTTTACTTGAAGATTCATGTTACTTACTAGTAAAACTATGTATATTGTTTAAACCAACATTGTTATGGTGAGAGTCATTAACTTATGAATAATTACTAATTCATTGAATACTCACAAATGCATGACATTAAATACAACACCCTAATTTATTATTAATATATTATGTTTTAATTATCAATCTAGGTATATATATAGTGTGGGAATATATCCCTCTTTTATAAAATGCAAGGATCTAACAAGGAGGCAGGGTCAAAGGAGAAGGTGGGGGGAAAGGGTGATCTAGGATGTCAGAGTTAAATAAAAACTTAATCACATTCCATAGTGGTGCCTCTCTAAAGATACCAATACCATCAAATAATGGACCCCTTTTGTCAAGGAAAAGGTGAAGAACATCCATAATGAATATTATGATAGAGAGGACTTCATCTCTTTTATGATAGAGTAAGGGCATTGCCTAGCCTGGGGAGAGATATTACATCAAATGGCATATGTAAATTTTGGATTACCAACCCTTATGGTAGTATTGTGAGACCCAATCCAATAGTATCTCCAATGGGTTTAGTCACCTAAGCCAAACACATTTTGACAAATAACTCATAACCATTAAGGGTTATATCAATAACAATAACAACTTTGTTACTTTCACTATAAGCCTTCCATTTTGGGCTTGTTAAGCAAGATGAATTAGAAGATAAAGAAATGGAGTTATGGGGATTATCTTAGGATTTATTTTTATCCTTCTTATTCTCATTGTCATGGTTAGGGAGAGGCTCTATGAGCATATCTAACTTATGGTTGGGCTTGAAAATTGGGTATCTCTAGGGAAAATTTGGGTTGTTAACACCATATATTTGGGCAACATATTCATTGTCATAATTCCTCTTAATATTGTGCAAGTTTCAAAACCAAGTGAGATTGTAAGGATAAGATATTAACTACCCTCATATACCCTTTTTAGGGGCTTTCTTTTTATTTTGTTTCTTTTAGATTGCTAACCTCATGACAATCTTTTTTGACCTTATTATATGATGGATAATTAGTGACACCTCTTTAGGTCACATTATAATTGAGATCACATGAGGAGGATGAATTTTAGTGAACATAAATTTAATACTTTCACACACCTCAAAGGCATCAATATTTAGACATTCCTTATCAACTTTGTCATAAAAGGTGAGCTCATGCTTGAGAAACTAAAGGTGAATCTCCTTCAGTGCTCATGTGAACATGTAACAAAATTTATCATCCATGAACCTCATCCTAAATTTTGGATGATTTAATTCCATCTATGCATGAAGTCAAAGTTTAATTCATGTTTGGCCTAGACTATGTAAATGAGATATTGGATGTTGAGGTGAATTAATTTGGATATATTGAAGTATTAGATGAAATCATCTATCAATGTGGGTAAAATAGATAAATGATATAGATGAAATTTATATAACTTCACCAAATCCTTGAATTATAGGGTATGAGCAAGGACCTTCAATATCATGCATTTATCATCTTCTCAATCCATACACACCGTAATGAAGGCCAAGATATGATCTATAGGAATAATATACCATATTATTTTGAACTTACTAAGTTTAAGTACTGGTATGGGAAGGGGAATGTTTCACACCATAGGGGTGGGAATCCAAGTGGTGAGAGGTTTCCTATAGAGATACTTGTAGGCACATGATGAACATTCCATATAGTTCATTATATATAATATAAATTATTCATAAGTGTTGCTTGTTGGTTATATATTACATTAAATTTAATATTTAAGGTCTTATCTAAGTAGGAAATGAGTGAAATTGTCCTTTGTTTCTATGTGATACATTATTGATTCTTTATCTTGTTATTGTGTCTAACTTAGATGAAATGAGTGTAGTTTTATATACAAGAATACATCCCTATGGTGGGATCAGTTTGAGAAGATATAAAATAGTTTTGACAACCCTTTTTAGAAATAGTTTTGAAGATTTGATGAATAAAACATCGATATCTGAAGATCTATAGCTTTGAAGGTACTCAAAAGGCACTCTGAAGATGCTCTGAAGACACTCTAAAGACCTATACAGAGTGATTCAAAGACAACCAGGTATGCTTTGAAGATGACCAACTAGATCCTATAGATAAAGATAGCAACTCCAAAGATATATATTCTATATATAAACTTTCCATATTTAGATATATTATTTTAGACATTACTATTAATAGTAATGGTCTAAAATGATCTAGTTATAAATATACTTCTATTTTGTAAAAATGGATATAATCTCTTTAGATCTATGTTAGATATTTTCCATTTATTATTAGTTTATTTAGTTCTAAACCTTTCTTATAAGTGAGGGATATGATTCCTAGATATTATATATTTTTAACAAGTAGATTTGGCTATTTAGATCACCAGATTTTGTATTCTATGAGTAGTTGTTGAGATGTGCTTTAAATACATGTCTCTTTCTTATTCTAGATTATAGTTAATCAATGAGTTAATCAATCAATAGTAATAAAAAATCAAAATAAGCATTCCAATCTAGTTTTACATATCTATATATGTTCCTTTGATAATGAAATAAAGTTCAACATTCCTTTTCATTACTGATTAAAGTTATTCCTATTCTAAGGAAGGAGAAAGGGCCCACTTCTCATTGAAGAATCATGACAAATTGTTATTTTTAGTTTATAGTTTAAAGGTATATTTATTTAATTAAAGTGTATTTCATTTTGTTGTAAGGTGTGGTTTCCTTTTCAGTGAAAGTGTGATCTCCTTTTCAAAATAAAATTCTAAATTTCCTTTTAAATTCAAGTGTGTTTCCATTAAATTCAAAGGTCATTTCAATTCAATACAATTGATTTTTATTAATGCAAGAGTGTGTCTTTAAATTTCATAAGAAGTAAATTTTGTTAACTCATCTCCATATTTAGGATGTTTAAAGAGTGATTTAAATATAAATAGATAACATTCTCATATTCTAAAATATCACACTATCCTACCCAGTCGAGCAAGTCGAGTGAGGAAATAATAATGTCTTATGTTAGATGTTTAAGTTTTGGATGTTGGTGGTGAGAACTAAATAATATTGTAATAAAAAATACCATAAAGAGATCTTTAGTTAATATTCTTCTATCTAGATTTTCTTTTCTAGAACTTAGAATTAAGACCTTATTTACTATCATTAGGATTTAGACATTACAATAGAGTAAACCCCCCAAATAGTGAATTATAAACTAAAATATCCAACAGTCTCATTACATATATCCTTAAAATTTGGACTTGGTAGAAATGACACCAATCCATTGATTGGTTAAATGAGAGGTATAATAATAACCTATCATTTTTAGCACCATTACTAGGGATAGTTTTAATCAATACATATTAATGAGATCTTATACTATAGATATATAGGGAAAATTCAAAAACATTCATAAAAGTCAAAAATAATCCAAGATTCCTTAGATTTATGAACCACCCAAAATATTTTGAAAGATAGTTTATGTCTAAAGGATCCCAAATAAGATAAAAAGAGAGGATCATATCGTTGTTGAAAAGATCATGAAGTGAAAGAAAGGCAATTGAAAGCTATATATAAATTTTTTTTTATTCCTCTCTCAAAAAATGTTCACCGTCACAAATAGATTCTATAAGAAGAATCATATTTAGAACATCATCCCCTATGGGAAGAATTGATCCTAAAAATCCCCTTTTTGGAATAGTTATATTTGATCCACAAGCTCTATAAGAATAAGATCTAATCACCAGTGAAGATTATCTTCCTAAGGTAAACCATAGTTTGAGCATCCAAGGAGAGAATTTGTATTGGATTGATAACTAAAGTTGGGAAGAAAATATGGGAGATGAACATGCACATGTAGAAAACCCTAATCAACAGCATCAACATAACAAAACTTTTTCCTATCTGATTAGCTTAGGTTATAATGATAAAACATCCATTAAAAATATCTCACCATCCATTTTAACTACTTTTTGAGGTAAATCCTTAGAGGATACAAATTGGTTCCTCTTTGAATTTCAATTTCTTTGTTAAACATATGACTATGTCATAGACAATCAAAAGTTGATTTTATTCACATCTACAATCAAGGATTCAACCATGAGATGGTTCATTGTCCTTGAGGGTAATTATATCACCACTTGGGATGAAATGGAAACTGCATTTCTATACAAATATCATGATTATTGTAGATTTAGAGAATGGAAAGAAGATTTTTTCAAGATCAAAAAAAATGAAAATGAAAACTTAGAAGATTACCTTGATAGGGTTATATTTACCCATAAAATGAGTGGTTACCAACTCACTAAGGAGGTCATCAAGACATTGTTTCTTAAAGGTTTAGATGATGATGCATGTGATGCTTTGAACCTAATAGGAAAGGGTGATATTGACAAGTTAACCTTTCATCAAATTTTGGCATTGTGTACTATCTACTCTAGTACAAGACTTAGTATAAGAAAATCAAGGTTAGGAAAATCATCTAAAGTTTGCCAAATGGAAGAATTTTCTAATTTAAAAATAGATATTCTAGTAAAATCAACATCCATATTATATGGCCTCAAAGCAAAAGTAAATGCTACCAACACTGAACTATTGTCAATATATTATACTAGATGTAGACTCAAACATTCAATAAAATATTGTCCTTTAGAAAAAATAAAGGTATGTGGTATTTGTGACCTAGAAAATGACACTAAGAATTTAAAACATCTTCTTACTATAAGAAACCAAGTAAAATAATTAGTATATATATATTGAATAAGTTAAATTCATCCAAAGATAAGGAAACTAGTACTCCCAACCTCAAAATCAATTTAGCCAAAGATTTCCTCTCAATACATGTATGACACCATGGGTTAGACAAGTCACACCACCAATGTGGGGGACAACATAACCAAAACCATGGGGTACTAAATAATATATGCCATACATGTGGAGAATGCCTCAAAATCCTTCACAAACTTTGACATAGCAGTAAAATCAATAACCACATTGGGCACAATAGTCACCACCTCAATGGTAAAATCAATAATATTAAACACAAAGAAGGTTTCCTCCATAGTAGGCCTTGATACCTTCACAACCTCAACCACCACCAATTTAAAAATATGTTAACCAACCAAAGTTACCTTCCCAACTAGTGGTAAATCCTAAGAATAGGTAAAATACACCTATTCATGGAGTGATTAAGAAAATAATGTTGCAAGTGGTTTAGCTAAATGTAATAATGTTAAACTCATGTCAAGGAAGGTAGTAGGAGATACGTCCATTACAATAAATAAAATTGATAATGATGAAAACACTCCTAAATCACCTATAGTCTTAGAACCAAATTAAGAAAAGGTATAAGCCACAACCACAACAACCAAAATTCAAGATCCTCCTATTAATCCATTTCTTGAGAGACTTAAAGTAAAAAACCTAGGGAAGATTCTAAATTTATGCATGGATTAAAAGAGATTAAAATATAAATTCCACTATTAAGATCCATTAAATATATTCATAAGTTGAATCAAAGCATTAAAGGATTGTTCATTAAAGCATTAAGAAGAAAGAAAGAATATCCTAAAATAATTTAGGTAACAGGTAAAATTGCTAATTTACTAGTAGGAAACATATTTATTCCTAAATATGGAGACCTTGGAAATCTTATGATGACTATGATAATTGGAAACAAGTCTATTCCAAATGTGCTTATAGATCTAGGATATGCCATCAACATAATGACTATCAACGCAATGGAATCTTTATCTCTCATAGGGCTTCAACTTACCATAAAAATATTGTAAATGGAAGATAAATCCACTACTAACCTTAAAAGAACCATATATAATGTACTAGTCACCATAAAATCCTATAAATATCATGTGGATTTCATGATACTTCAACCTAAACCAAAGATGGTAGGACATATAATAATTCTTGGTAGACCTTGGTTAGCTACAATCACAACAAAAATTGATTACAGATCTAGAAAATGACCATTAATAATGGAATTCATTCTAAATATATATCTCTATCCACCTACTAGACCTTCAATTGGTCTTTATGAATAAATATGGGTGGATCATCCTAAACACAACCAGACTAGTGTGTTTTCCTTAGACATGGTTATCATCAAAGAACATGTCCAAGAGTTTGAGGAATAAATAATAGAATATTTTTATCAAGAAATATTAACTTTAAATTTTAATATTTTTACTTTGAATTTCAATAGCCTAGCTCCAAATTCTGAAAACCTAGCTTCGAAGACTGATAGCTTAGCTTCGAAGACTAGTAGCTTAGTTCTAAAGACTAATAACTATGCTCTAAAGATAAAAAATCATGAATGGGATGAATAAAAATCCATTATTGAGAATTAAAAAAATGACATAAGATTACCAAACATGTTATTTGGTTCATAAGACATTCAACAAGCCATAGTTGGATAGGTTCAAAATGGGCATAATTCATTTTATATTATTTTCATTATCCATTGACCAATTTTCTCTCCATAAGTGAAAATTTTTACAAGGATATAAATACACTTCACATGTTACTAAAACACACATAACCATTCAATTCCTTGATGAGTGAATAAAAATAGTTAAATTCTATTATTTTAGGCACTAAACAGATTGCAATCCAATTCGATAAACTGTTGAATATCAATAATTGGTTAAATGACCAACATGAAAGAAAAGTGTTTGATGTATTGGTACAAAACACAAAATATTTTTATTATGATTATAGTAATATAAAATTAATACATCCTAGTGTATGTACACATCACATTTAGATTGAACATGTTAGACCAATCAGATAACCACAATGGAGAATTAACCTAGCCTTGAAAGAAATTGTTAAAGAGATAGAAAAAATATTAGAATTTGGTTTTATCTATCTCATATCTGATATCTAATGGGTTTCACCTCTAATAATTATTCATAAAAATAATGGAAAATGGAGAGTTTATGTAGACTACAGAGGACTGAATAAAGCCACTATGAGAGACTACTTTCCTTTGCCTTATATTGATCAAGTTTTGGACAACTTAGCAAGGAAGTAGTATTTTTATTTCTTAGATGGATTCAGTGGATACAATAAAATTATAATATCCCATGAAGATAAAAATAAAACTACATTTACATACCCCTAGGGAACAAATGCTTATATGATCATTCCTTTTGGATTGTGCAATATACCTACTACCTTTCAGAGAGTAGTGTTAGCCATCTTTTTTGATCTTATGAATGATTATGTGGAAGTGTACATGGATGATTTCACTATCCATGGCATAAAATTTTAAGAAGTTTTAAATAATTTAGATAAATTACTTACCAGATGTGAGTAATATCAAGTATCTTTTAGTCATGAGAAGTGTATCATAATGGTTGATGAAGGGATAGTATTAGGACATCATATCTCTTCTCAAGGAATAAAACATGATCCCAAAAAGTTTGAGGTAATTTTTAATCTCCTCATTCCTCAAACACAAAAAAAATTTAAAAATTTTCTTCATCATGTAGGATATTGCATAAGATTTATTGAAGACTTCATCAAGATAGTTGCACCTATGTTTTATTTTCTAATAAAAGATAGTGAATTTATATTGAATGATAAGTATCAATAAGCTTTTAAAAAATTAAAATAAACTCATGACTATTCTAGTATTGAAAGGACCTAATTGGGAAAAAAATTTCATATCTACATTAATGCTCCCAATAAAGCATTAGGATTAGTTTTAGGATAAAGATATGAGGATGGAAAGATGTATACCATTTATTATATCAATAATAATCTTACTCCTACTAGAAATTTACACTACCACAAAAAAGGAATTTCTTGTTGTTGTTTATGCTATAAATAAGTTTAGGCATTACATTACTACTTATTAGGTATTTATCTATATAGATCATTCATCTATTAAGTACTTAATTAATAAACCAATATTAGGTGGAAGAATAATTAAATGGTTACTATTTTTTCAAGAATTTGACATTACAATCATAGACAAACTAGGGTAGTATAATGTTTTTGATAACCTTTTATCTATACTGATCACTACAGGTGAAGATGAACCTATGGAGGATTATTTTTTAGATGAATAACTATTTTCTATATCTACATACTCCCCATGGTTTGCAGACATCACAAATTACTTACCAATTGGGAAGTTTCCTCATTCTTTTACTTATAAAGAAAGAAAACATTTTGTTAGATCTAGTTCTCATTTCAAATGGTTTAAAGGCATGTTTTTTAAAACTAGACTTGATCATGTACTTTGTAGGTGTGTCACAAAAGAAGAAGTGTATGACATCATAAGAGCATGCCATAGTAAACTAGAAAGAGGAAACTATTCAAGAAAAAGGACCATTCATAAAATCCTTGGTGCATGTTATTATTGGCCATCTATTTACAAGATTGTAAAAATGTTTGTATGGCAGTGTGATCCTTGCCAAAAGATGGGAAAGCCTACTCTATCCTTTGAGATTCCTCTCCATCCTCAAATAAATTTAGAACCATTTGAGAAATGGGGTTTAGATTTTGCTGGACCAATCAACCCACCATCTCAAGGAAAATAATTTTTATTAATATGTATTGATTATGTTACTAAATGGGATAAAGTGTAGGAACTCACCTTTAGTAGGGAAGTAATGGTTTTTGATCTTTTATACCATAAGATCATGTTGATTTGGAGCTCTTATATCTTTTATTTTTTATCAAGGGCCCCAATTCATGTCTAACATTATCAAAAATTTCACATAATTATACTATATCAATCATAAAAAATCCTCAACATATCATCCCCAAGCTAATGGGTAAGTAGAGTCACCAACCAAGAGCTAGAAAACATTTTGACAAAAATAGTGAATAATAGTACCTATATTAGTTTGGGAATACAATAAAAAATGGAATAAAACCACATGATTCTCTCCATATGAACTTGTATTTCGAAATAAACATTTTTTACCAATATAATTTTAACTATAGACATTGAAGATAGTAGCTGATATGGGAATTAATCTTGATAAAGCATAAAAAGATAGAATCATGTAACTAAATGGTATATATGAACTAAGAATGTATGTACTCTCTCAAACCAACATGATCTAGAATTAGATAAATTAGTATCATGATACTCACATAAGAGAAAAATAGTTTGAATAAGGTGATTGGGTACTTCTAGAATTTCAAGGGTAAGCTTAGGACAAGATGGTGGGGACCATACCGGATCAAGACCATTTTCAATAATGGCTCTATCCAACTTCACCCAATTTATGGTGACCAAATGACACTTTTGGTCAATGGTCATAGGATTAAGATGTACATAAGACCTCTTAGCAAGGAAGAGTTGATTTATTAGAATCAAGACCAATTTGACCTTATGGAAGAACTAGGTTCTTCTACTAAGGACAAATGGTATTTGTACAAACATATAATAAAGGAAGAGTGCTAAAAAACAAAAAATGGTGGTTATCCTCACTTCAATATATATATATATATATATATATATATATATGAGAAAATAAAAAAAGTATAAAATATAAAAATATATAAAAAATTACTGAGAGGTGAAAACCATAAATGGCACTTTTCAAAAACAATCTACAATAATATATGAATTGTTATCAAATAACCTATCTTCTCAAACTTTTTTATCCTTATAATACATATGGAAACTTTAGGAGATAGGCATGTATCTATACAATAAAGGTATAATTGTATTTCCTTCCCAAAAGTTTAGGCATTTTCTATTTCATGTCATGCATGTATGATCATTAGACAGTCAACACTTTTTCAAATGGAAAAGTTCTTGTGATGTCACATGGATGTGATAAGTTTGTTACAATCACTGCATTAAAATATTTGAAGTGAAGTTTTTTCAAAAAAACTTTTCAAAAAGATATGATGTGATGCAAAAATCATTATAGATATTATTCCAAGTATTTCTAATTATGACCCCTTACACCATGCCATTGATAATGATAAAAAAGAGATTTTCCATTAAATCTTGCATATTTTAAAGTGTTTGGCCATAATTGTCTCCATAATTTTATGATACACTTTTATCTTATATTCATTATTCTAGCTCTTCATTATTACATCACATCCCCAATTCCTTGCCTTCCTTTGTACCCTCTACAATTTTAAGCTCTTTTTTCATAGCATAATCATGTTTTCAAGAAAAATATGATTATCTCTAAATATTGGATGCAATAAGAAGAAAAGTGAAATACAATCATTAGATGCATTGCTATAGGATGAATTAACTAGGGATGTTTTTAGTTGGTAGGATGGCTGAATTTTTTGAAAACATTTCAGGGTTTTTAGGAAAATATTATGTAGGAATTCTTTGAAAATTTTGATGGGGGCCATTCTATTTTTAGGATGGTGTGATTATCATTGATAAATTCAGTTTTGTTAACTTAAGTCAATTATTTGTTGATGGAAATGAGTTCCATCCTAGATTGGACAAAAACCCACAAGATGTGGCCAAAGGAATCCTATGGGATAGTCTTCCATAGCCTTGGTATAATGTTGCATTTTGGGTCATGAAGTATCTTACCTATGATGGCCAATTCATTTGGTTGATGGAGATGCCATGTAACTTGTAATTTATTTGAGGAAAGGAGATGCCAAACCTAAATACCAGGTAAACCTTCCATCCTTTCTTCAACATGAAATAATTAATGTTGCTTAGAAATTAATAAGAGGAATTGGGTCCATCAAACATCATGGTTTGATTGACCTCATCTATTGACATCATTTTCTACAAAAACCTAAGGGTGAAAAATCTTGGTCCTCATTTTTTATGAAAATCCTCTCTAATTAATTCCAATAAATCACCATATCCTATTTATTCTCATCCCACAATAACACAAATAGAAGAAGGCCCATCTTCATCACCCTCAGCTCCAAAGATGTTTTGTCAAAGATAAAAAAGATGAATAGGGGTTTCATCAAAAAATCCTACTCCTATATTTAAACTCTAATAAAGTCATCGATTCATTCTATAGAAGGAAGAAGGAGATGTACAAGTAGAAAGAATTTTGGGAAGCTTAATCTATCCCATAGTAGTTATAGATGAAGAATGAGTAGCTAAAGAAGAAACCCATGCACAAGTAATTTCAGTTGAAGAAGAAACCCTTACATAAGAAACTATGGATTAAAAAGCAAAAATACCTTTACCCTCTACAGCTAATAAGGGTAAAGATACATTTATAGAAGAATGTATATCTTCTCCATAGTCTTCTCATGAAGATGAGGAGTTGCAACATGTCTTGGACCTATCCTGATATAGGGAAACCATTCAACAACCATAGGCAAAAATTGATTTTCTTCAATCAACATTGCAAGGTAAAAACCAAACTATTTCCAATTTGTAAAGAAGATATGAAGAATCTATTACTAAATTTAGGGCACAAGAAGTAATCATTATATTAGTGAATGCTGAGCAGACCATAATACATAATTTGATGTTTTCATAGTCCAATGAATTGAGTACTTTACATGATTCCCTTGTCAATAAGTATGCCTACATTATTAATTTAAAAAATTCTATTTTTGGTAAAGATAATTAGATTAATAATTTATAACAACCTCTTTCTATTAAAAATGCATTCCCTGATCAATAAACTACTTGTATACAAGAGCTAACCACTCAGACTATGGAGTTGTAATCTTCTTTACAATCTATGTAGAGGGAAACTTAGGAAAAAATAATACAAATTGAAGGACCTAAAATGGATATTCCTTCCTTCACTCTTTCACTTCATGAAATTATTTTAGTTTGGAATAAATATTTGACATAAGATTCATAAATTGGAAGTAGAAAATGCTAGGATTAAAGCAATGTCTTAATAGTAGCTATAGAAATCTTAGATTTCCATCTAGAATATTTGTGAATTTCTTGAAAAATTATTATCATGTAGAAAAGCTTCCTGTTTATATGTTCTTTTTATTCATGATTTTTTTTATAAATGGAAAATATAGTTGATTTCTCTTAGATTTCCTCATGTTATTGAGGATGAACATATGTTTATGATGTCTTTAAAAAAAACACCATACAAATATGAGACAAAATATATCTTTTTATCATGTTGTTGGGTTATCATTCTAGATTTCTAGTGAAATTATTTATAGGGGAAACACAATTACATGGTTTCCTCTCTACCATGAGAAATTATATAGCATGGCAACAAGTACACAATAAATTCCTTAAATTATAGAACACTACAAGGCTATGTATCAGACCTTAGTTTCTATAAGCCCATAAACTCCTTGATGATTTTCAACCCATGTACCATATGCACATGAAAAACAAATTCCATGTATTATTGCAATCAAATATAGCATATTTTAGAGGTTTTATGATCCATCATTCCACAAACTCTATCAATGCAAGTATATCTAGGTGGGAGACTTTGCCTATTGTTTTAATATGTACAAAAGATATGAGTCCTAGGATTCTTAGGAGAGCTCAAGAAGTTACATAAATTATCACTCAGATATTGGATGAGAGAAGATCAGAGGTGTGGATTGAATTGAGATTTAGGCCTCCCATCTTCTTTATCCTTTGTCTCTATAGAAAAGTTGACATAATCAAGCAGAGGTAGAATTTTAGGCATGGATTCACATAGTGGTAAGGGATTATGGATTTTTTCACAAAGGTCATCATGATTAGGGGCACCACTTTCATATTTATGATCTCAGTCAATAGTTGGAATCTATGATTTTAGATTGAAGAATAGATATCCCACTTGTTTTCAAGAGGACTTGAAAAAGTGTGGTGGAAAAATGAAGAGCATTCAATATAGCTCATTATATCTAATAAAAATTGTCTATAAGTGTTGTATTTTAGTTATATATTGCATTAAATTTAATAGTTAAGGTCTTATCTAAGTAGGGAATGAGTGAAATTGTCCTTTGTTTGTATGTGATACATTGTTGATTCTTTATATTTTTATTGTGTCTAACTTGGATGAAATGAGCATAGTTTTGTATACAAAAATACATCCCTATGGAGAGATAATTTTATGAAGACATCAAATAGTTTTGACAACCCTTTTTGGAAATAGTTTTGAAGATTTGATGAAGAACACATAAATATTTGAAGATCTTCATCTCCAAAGATGCTCCTAAGACACTTTGTGGGTGCATAGAAAACTTGTACATAGTACTCTAAAGATTCCCAGACATGATATGAAGATGTCCAATTAGATCCTATAGATCAAGAAATTAACTCCAAAGATACACACACACACACACACACACACACACGCACGCACGCACGCACACACACACACACACACATATACATATACATATACATATATATATATATATATATACATATATATATATACATATATGTATATATATATATATATATATATATACACACACACTCTCCATATTTAGATATATTCTTTTAGAAATTACTATTCATACTAATGGTCTCAAATGATCTAGATATAAATATACTTCTATTTTGTAAAACATGGTATAAAATATTTAGATATATGTTAGTTATTTTATATCTATTATTAGTTGAGTCTATTTAAACACCTTCCTATGAGTGTGGGATCTGATTCCTAGATCTTCTATATTTTGAATAAGCAGATTTTGTCATTTAGATTGCTAGATTTTGTATTCTATGAATAGTTATTTATATGTGATTTAAATACATGTCTCTTTCTCATTTTAGATAGTTAGTTAATCAATAAATAGTGATAAAAAATTAGAAGAAGCATTCTAGTGTAGTTTTGCATATTTGTATATATTCTTTTGATAATGAAATAAAGTTGAAAATTCCTTTTCATTACTGAGGAAAATTGTTCATGTTTTGAGGAAAGATCAAGGGCCCACTTCTCTCTAAAGAATTAACACAAATTGGTATTTTTAATTTTTATTTTAAAAGTATATTTATTTAATTTAGGTATATTTTATTTTGTTGTAAGGTGTGATTATCTTTTCAAAATCAAAGTGTGAATTTCATTTTAAATATAAGTGTGTTTCCATTAAATGCAAAGGTTATTCCAATTCAATGTAAGTGAGTTTTCTTTATTCAAGAGTGTGTCTTTCAATTTAATCAAAAGTAAAGTTTGTTAACTCATCTCTATATTTAATATTTGTTAGGAGTGGTATAAATAAAAATACATATAATTCTCATATTTTGAAATATCACATTAAAACTAAAAGTAAAGCCTTGTAGTTAACATACTAAGGGAGCCTAAATAGGGTATAACTAGAATAAAATCTTATATAAGGTCCCATAGATTATGCCATAATGTATATTTAAGAAAATAAATGAGCCACCATGTTTTTGGAAGGGGGTAATAATCAAACACCTACTTGGTTGAGGGATATTTGAAGACACTATGTAGATTAGTTAGAGATACCTACTCTTTTGTGAGCTTGATCATGTTATCCCTAACCTGGTCCTACAAAATAGTCTTTGGCCTATCACAAGTTGTAAAACTACATATATACCATAGAATATAACTAAATAAAGGAGAGAAATGATTTAGTTTAAATAGGATAGCAAATTTACCTAAGCAATCAAGTAATTCTCAAAGTGAAATGACTATCTAGAAGCATGCAACAAGGGAATAAGAGTATGTTTCATAACCTATGATAAATTCTTATCAAAATAGAGATAACCATATCATTTAATATCTAACTAAAGGAGAGAAATGATTTAGTTTAAATAGGATATAAAATTTACCTAAGAAATCAAGTAATTCTCAAAGTGAAATGACTATCTAGAAGCATGCAACAAGGGAATAAGAGTATGTTTCATAACCTATGATAAATTCTTATCAAAATAGAGATAACCATATCATTTAATATCTAACATAAAAATAATACTATAACAAAATAAAGGAATGATGTCACTTTTAAATAAAAGTGCCCTTAGATCATGCTCAATGAAACATCCAAGAAAACCACCAAGAGTCGAAGATTGATCTTGTTAGGTGTAAATTGAGATGTAGTCTAGAGATATATCCAATTCAGTACTACCAATCCATGAGAGAGAGAGAGAGGTAAGGATAAGCAATAGAGTTAGGTCCAATATACATTCCTAAATTAGGTGTAATACTAATTGATGAAACATAAGATATAATGTAACAAGGGCAAGAACAACTAAGGAGTAAGTGTATTAGTATAGTTTTAGCACTAAGTGAATATGTGAATTTTTAAGGGGAAAATTAAATATAGTTGAATAATCATATAGTGTGAAGGAGTGAATTTGGTAAATTTACAACTAAAATAAGCATTTTAAGGGTCGATATCACTTAAAAAAGACTATTTCTATCTATTTTGTAATATTTGGGAGTGCAACAATTGAATTATGGGAAATTTATATCCCAATAAACTTAGATAATGATAAAATGGGTGGAATGTGCTATTTATCACATAACCAAGAACTCAAGATACAAAACTACCTCAAAGGTCTCTAAAGGGTGTAGGAATCTCAAACAGGGTGTGGAAGGGTCTAGATGGGTGCAATGAGGCTTGGTATAAATCATGAAAATTTAAATTCTCTCATTGGGTTATTGTTGATCAAATATGTTTTCTTAGTGACCAGGTGGTAAGCATAAAAATCAAACATAAAATCATCAAGAGGAGTAGGGTGAGAGGAAAAATAATTATGCCACCACCACCACCACAATAGGATCTCTTTTATCAGTATTATATATTAGGTAGATGAAATAGGGGAATGTATTATGGACTGAATAATGTTGAGATAACATCAAGAGAGGAGGAGATTGAGATGAGCTCTGATGAGGATGGGATCTAGACTATCATGAGGAAAATATAGGAAAATATTTATTTTTTTGGTTTAATTTATTTAACATATTTAATTTTCAACATGATTTATTAGCTTATTCATTTTTGTAGACTCCTAAATTTTTCCACCATAATGTCTAAATTTATCTACTAATTATATACAATCTTCATTCCTCAATTCTCCTAACTAAGTCATCCATCATTAAAGATTTGTATTTTATCATATTACACATAATATTATCCATTTGATTAATTATCTACTTAATTCATATTACTTTAGTTAATTAATCAACTAATTAAGTTATGCACATAATTTTTCAAATAAACAAATAAAAATAATACAAAACTAGCCAAGTCACCTTATCACCCCCTTAACAAATAAAATTTAATTCATAATCATACCTATTTAATAAATTTTACCTTCTAAAAAAGCTATTTAAAACATTTAAACATGTTCAAACCACTCCATTTTAAACATTTAACTCCATTTAAGACATTACAACCATTCAAAAAATAATTAACAAACTCAATCATTTTACCACTTCTTCGAACTAAGTCATAAACTATTAACAAATCCATTGAATGTATTTGACATGTACACTAAATATCCACCATCTAAATCATAAAATAATAAATAAGTCTAGATTAAATACAACCATCCATTTTTAATCTAACATATCTATAAATTGATGTCCCTTCCTCCATTTTAAGTATCATCCAAAATTTATATATAAATGATCATCATGCATGGACTTAAGATCATCATAATCAATCATTACTTAAGATCATCATAATCAATCATTCAATATATACTCATGTTTTTGGAATGTTGCTAAACCATATTTCACAATTTATGTATTGATCACCCACATTTTTTGAATTAAGAGTCCATCCAAATTGATAAAAGAGAGATATTGATTATTGGAAAATGAATGCAAATCTTACTTTACTCTTTTAATATATATCAGAGGTTTATGTTAGATTTTTAATAGAATTTAATTATTATTCTCAATTCCTAGCTTAAGTTTTGAATTTTTCCATTCAAATTTTAACACACCTAGTGGGACCCACTTTCAAATAATTTCTAACACCTTTTCACTCATTTTATAAGTGTGCTTATTTAGTTTTTTCATTTAAATTGTTTTTATATGGTCTTAGAACAGGTTATTTACCAATTGAGGTGAAATATAATTAGTTTTTGTTAGGTTTCTATTTCATTTTCCATATTTTGAGTTTTAATGAATTCACCCCCATAAATGGTGAATTCACATTATGAAATAGTGATTTCAATTTATAGGCAGTTTTACATTTACATGCAAGTTTTTTTGTTTAGGTATGCTAAATGGTGAATCCATGCGGAGTTTCAACAAATTTGTTTAGGTATGCTTTTCTTGTGTTTTATTGTAATCCATTTTGAGTTTTGGTGAATTCATGCTGATTTTTAGAGAATACGCACTCAATTTCAATGAATCTATTTAGGTATACCATTTTTGTGTTTTCTATTTTTTTTCTATTTTTTATTTTTATTTTTTTGATAAATATGAATTGATGCTAAGTTTTAGTGATTTCATTTTGAGTTTTTCTAAATCTACAATGGGGATCGATTAATTCATTTGGGTATAATTTTTTATATGTTTTTATCTATTTATGCATTTCATATATTTTCCTGCTAACAATGATGTGCATTTACAAATGATGATTTCACTCTATATTTCAATGATTTGATTTTATATTTGTTTTTTGTTTGACTAACTTGTAGTTTTTGCTCATAAAAAACTCTATATAAATTAATAACTAGTTTCCTTGCAACATCATTGGCCAAAGTCTTCAAATTGAAACATATTTTTTTATTATGTTTTCATTTATTTTCATTTGTACTTTTTTTATCTTGGTTGTGTCACTATAGATTTTTTATACTCTTATCTTTCACTACAAGGTGATCAAGACAATTAGATAGAACAATAGTGACTTTATATCCCAAGGATGATATTTGCATATGTTCTTTCATTGTCTTGAATAAGTGATATTATAAATAATAAATAATATGAGCCTTATTTATTTATATTTATTATGCATTCTAGAAAACTTGTATTTTACCATAAATAACTAGGCCAAATCCCCTATTCTTGTAGGCTATATAAATTCCTTGGGTAGGATATTTTAAATGGATAAGTTGTCTATTTTACCTACAACATGATGTGATGTGGTTTCATCCCACAAATATTAATATTTTCAATGACTACCTTGTCTCGTGGATATGGGCCTCAATGTACCAAAAGGTATATAGAGGAATCCATTATATAAGATTGTAAAACACAACATAAGAACCTTTAGTCATAATAAATTTATGACTCCATGAAAAAAATATTCCCTAAGATCACCCATAACATACATTATAGGGGATATTTTCACTGTGCCTTCGGAGTAGAGGAGCGGAGGAGCGAAGCATGTGGAAAATATTTGAAACTGGTTTTTCCCCACCTGGTTGGGCCCCCTGAGTGTGACAAGTAGGACCATAGATCCAATGAAGGTCACTACAGGTAGCAGTACCTCTGAGGATCTGTCCAAGAATCTATTAGGGGATAGTCCATCCAATGGATGGAAGAAGGCACTCATAAGTGAAAAGACGTGTCCATTGAAAGGAATGTCGAGCCTCCCTATTCTCTTGGAGGCAAGGCATTGAGTATCCCAAATGATCTAGTCGAGGAAATAGTGGCATACATAGACCTTACGCTGGTTGGTAAGTTTTTTTTCTTTCTGTCCTAATATCAAAATGCTTAGAAGATGGATTTTTTCTAGGTGGAAAGTCAAAGGTAGTGTTTCAATCACAACCATGGCTAGAGGTCTATTCCTTTTTATATTTACGAATAGGGAGGACATGATCACTACCCTTGCTAGAGGTCCCTGGCTATTTAGACCACATTCTCTAGCCTTATGCTCATGGAAACCAAGATTTGATCCTAACTCAGACCTCAATAAGAGAAAACCTGCTTGGGTAAGATTACCAAGATTCCCTTTGGAATTTTGGGATGAAAAAATCTTCACAGCCATTGGCAATTCTATTGGTCAATATGTCACCTCAGATCATATAACCAGAACTAAGTCCAGATGTGTGTTTGCTAGACTCTGTGTTAATTTTGAAATAAATAAGACTCTCCCTACATCCATTGAGCTTAACTCTAAATATGGAACCTGGACTTAGCCAATTACTTATGAGAATGCTACCACTTTCTGTCAAATATGTAAGAGGAAGGGACATCTAATGACACAATGCAAAGTGAAGCAAAGGGGGATGAAAGAGGATTCCCAAAATGTAGAGGAGGAGCAAGCGAACAATAAGCAATAAATAGAGAATAATGTGTAAATTCCTGACAATACAAGAAAGGGAGAGGAGGGGAAGGGAAAGGAGGCTAGCCCTAGAAATGAAGGTGAAGTTTTCCCAAAGAAAAATATAGGATTAGATGATAGTCAGAAGGCTATAGAAGAAGGAGAGGAGGAGAAGAGAAAGGAGGATATCATCAGTAGTGAGGGAAAAGAGGTCCCAAAAGAGAATATAGTATCTGACGACAGTCACAAGGCTACATTTAACACAATCTACACTTTAGAAAAATAGACTAATATGTTTAAGGAAGGGGCAAGAGGGGACATTTTGCTAAAAGAAGCCAATGAAGATGACATAGTTTCAAGGATTGGATAGGAAGAAGTAACACCTGAAAGTCACACTTAATGAGTATCAGATCCACAGTCAAATACATACTTTTTTTATGATCTAGAAGATGGAGGCTAGGTAGGAAACTACTTGGCAATAGGGGTAGTAGGACAAGATGACAAAAATTAATAGGAAGAATGGGTTACCCCAAAGAAAAATATTTGGAAAGGTAAAAAATATGCATATGTTGGTACTGAGCCCAAACAAAGGAGGCCAACCCTAAGGGAAACAAGATAAAGAGAGATTGCTAGGGAGATTGCCAGTGGAAAATAGAAAACACTGGAGTCCCAACCCTCCAAACTCTCTAAATGAGAATATTATCATGGAATTTGAGGGGCTTTAACAGTCCCTCAAAGTAGTTTGAGGTTAAAAACTACATTTTAGATAATAAACTAGATATTATATTACTCCAAGAAGACAAGATGAAAGAGGAGAATTTTGCAAAATTTGTTGACTATATATGGCCTAAGGCGGCTTTTTGTATTAGTCATGTTGAAGGGGCTTCAAGAGGGATTATCAATATGTGGAATAGTTCTAAAATCCAAGGATCTCTTATGGCCCATCATAAGCACTTTTTGATTACCAATTTTTCCATGAATTCTTTGAACTAGACTTTGGTAAATGTTTATGCACCGAATAACAGAGCTTTGAGATAGAAATTATGGATAGATTTGAGTAGCTAAAAGAATAATCCTTAGAATTATAAATGGATGTTAGCCATAGATTTTAACACACCTTTATACCCTTTTAAAAAATAGGGTGGAATTATTGATTACTCAGACAACATGTTTGACTTTGTTGAATTCATCAATGATTGGGGATTATTGGACATAGAGCTACAGAACCAAAATTTTACTTGGACCAATAGAAGAAGAGGAGATCAAATGATTTAGGTTAAATTAGATATATTTATAATATCAAGCAACTAGAATGATTATCAGAATATGCAAGTACAAGCTCTACCCAGAACCATGTCCAACCACTGCATGATTATCCTCAATTAGAGAGATCAGGGACATCACAGACCTCCTCCATTCCATTTGAATCTATGTGTATTAAACACAAAGGTTTTAAACAAATGGTGGCTCAATGGTGGAATATTCCCATTTAAGGTACTCCCATGTTTAGAATAGTGAAGAAACTCCAACACATTAAACAAGAAGATTATGGCTGGAATAGATACAGTTTTGGCAGGTTTTCCAATAGAAGAAAAATATAATGGGAAAACTCAAGGCTATTCAACAACTAATTGATCAAGGGGATGAATTTAAGGGCACCTTAGAAGAAGAGAACAGTCTATCTTTAGAATGGAAGAATTTGATGGAAAGGGAAGAGGTTTTCTGGAAACAAAAATCTTGTGTTCAATGGCTCAAAGAGGGTGATAGGAACACTAATTTTTTTCATCTCTCAGCTATGAAACATAGAAAATCCAACTCAATAACTAAGCTTGTCTTGGATAATGGAGACATTATTACTAATGATAATGAAATAGGGGAGCAAGCTAGGGTGTTCTTTCAGAATCTGCTTATGAAAGAAAACAATAATGATAAAATTGATAGATCTATGAGTCAATTCATTGATAAAATTCCCTATTTGATAACAGAAGAAGACAATTTGGAAATGTTAAAGCCTATATCCTATGAAGAAGTACATGTTATTTTATTCTCCATGGGTGCTTTTAAAGCCCTGGGTCCTGATGGCTTTCCTCCTATATTCTTTCAGGAATATTGGGAGATTGTTGGAGCAAACCTCACGGCTGTAGTTCATGATTTTTTTAGATCTAGAAATTTTTTGAAACAAGTCAATAATACCTTCATTGTAATTGTTCCTAAAAAATATCAACCTTTACACCTTGCTGATTTTAGACCCATTAGCTTATGCAACACTGTGTATAAGATATGTACTAAACTGTTGGTTTTGAAAATTCAACCCTTGCTTGACAAAATTATTTCTCCTGCTCAAAAAGGTTTCATCCCAGGCAGATAGATTCTTGATGTTGTGATCACCACACATGAGACTATACACTCCATGGATAAGAGCAGAATCCCTAGGATGGCCATCAAGCTTGATATATCCAAAGCTTATGATAGAGTCTCATGGACTTTTCTAATCCAAGTGATTAGAAAATTTGGGTTTAATGATAAATTTTCTTGCTTATTACAGAATGTGGTCTCTTTTGCTAAATTCTTAGTGCTGGTTAATGGTGTTCCTAGAGGGTTTTTCTCCTCCTCAAGAGGAATTCATTAGGGAGACCCTCTCTCCCCATACCTAATCATCATTATGGCTGAGGCACTGGGAAGATACATACAAGCTGATATAGTTTCAAAAAAGCTAGTAGGCATTAAACCTGCCTCTTCCCTTCATCCTATGGTTATACAAAAGTTTGTGGATGATACCATCTTTTTTGGTATCTCATCGGTGATCGAAGCTAGAAAATGGAAGAATATACTTAATGATTATGCCAAAGACTCGGGACAAAGAATAAATTTCTAGAAAAGCAATGTGTACTTCTCTAACACTCCCAATGAACTTAGACATATAATCATTGATATCTTAGATTGTGCTAAGGCTGGCCTACTAGCTACTTACCTAGGTTTCCCACTCTTGATCAAAGAGATATCTTTAGGTTTTTGGAATGGTATTGTGGAACGTACACAGAGGAAACTTCTTGGGTGGAAAGGGAAAGTACTCAGTAGTGCGGGTAAGCTGCAACTTCTTCGGACATCCTTGCAAGGTATTCCTACTTCCTTCATGTCTCTTTTTAAAATTCCTACAAATTTTGTTGAAAAGTTGGAATAGATCCAAAGGAAATTTTTATGGATGGGAGTGGAAGACAAACAGAGAATGTCTTTAATCAGATGGGAAAAAGTGTGTCTCCCAAAATCTCATGGTGGACTTAATATAAGATCCATCAGGAAAATGAATAAATCCCTCCTCTCAAAAGTTAGTTGGAATATGATTCACAACAATAGTGAGTGGGGGAAAATAATGTATGCCAAATACATGCATAGCATTGATGATTCCAACTTTATTCAATAGGTGGGATTACCCCAGGGGTCTGTGATATGGAATAAAATGCTAAAAAGTAGAAGTCTTCTCAAACAGGGAATTAGGTGGAAGCTTGGAAATGGCCAATAGATTAAATTTTGGGAGGATAATTGGTTAAGGGACAAGCCTCTCTTCTCCCAAGGAAACTATGGAGAAATTATAAGCCTGACTACTCAATTCTTTGGTGATGGGGTTAGTGATTATATGGAAAATAACAATGGGATAAGGAGCTGGAAAAACCTTTTGGATTATTGTGTGCACAAGCCTGAGCTTATCCCAAGAATTTGAGAGATCTAGCAATGTGTTTAGGAGATCAGAATCCCACTCTTCCCTCAGGAGGATGAATAATATTGGTGGCTAGATAATAATGGATGATTCTCTATCAAATCTGCCTATCATCTGCTTATACCTGAAGCTCAGAATAAGGAGGTATGGAAAAAGGTTTGGAATCATAAACTCATTCCAAAGATTAACTTGTTTTGGTGGGCTACTGCCCATAAAAAAATCCTTACTCAGGACAACTTTCAAAAGAGGGGGTTTACTTTGGTCAACAGATGTTTTCTGTGTGGTTCTAGAGAGGAATCAGTTTCACACCTATTCATACACTGTGAGTTTACCTAGGTTTTATGGGGAAAAATACTTAACAACTTTGGCATTGAATGGGTTTGCAATTCTAACCTTAAAGAATTAATTCTCAGCTGGAACTCAACCTTCACACATCCCTAGATTAAGGAACTATGGAAGCAAGCTCTACCATGCTTGAGCTAGACTTTATGGAAAGAGCAAAATCACAAAATTTTCAGGGACACTACTAGAAATGTTGCTCAGGTGTTTAACTCCTTTGCTAGGACCATATTGGAAAGTGTTACAATAGCTCATATTAGTGTTGCAGAGAAACCCCTATTTGAATTTTAAAGTCAAATTGCTGCCAAATGGAAGGTTTTAAACCTTATCCCTGGGCATGATAATTCTAAAATTCTTTAGAGACTTCATACTAAATGGATACCACCTAAACCCAATTGGATGAAACTCAATTTTGATGGGGCATCCAAGTTGAGTGGTAAATCAAGTGGAGGAGGAATAATAAGAAATGAAAAAGGAGGGATTTCTGCTATTTATGCTAGTGGCATGGGTTGCTAGAGCAATAACTATGCTGAAGCTATGACCTTACTTTGGGGATTAAAGTTAGCTATATCCCTACGAATTAGAAATTTGAATATTTAGGGAGATTCTAAGTTGATCATAGATGTCATTAATAAAGCATCTAACATTGGTATCCATCTAAAAGACATCATTATGGACATCCAATTTATTTTACAAAATTTTTCTAAAGTTGAGATTACCCACACCTACAGAGAAAGTAACAAGGTCATTGATGCTTGTGCCAACCTTGTTTAGCAATTCTCAAGATGAAGGGTATGGCGACAAGGGGCTCATATATCCCCAAAAATTAGAGAGATCATTCAGAAGGAGATGATGGAGCATGAATGATGCACATTGATGATGAAGATAGCTATCGAAGGTGATCCACATGGAGAAGGCCATTACAGATCATGGAAGTAGTAGGTAATCTAGGGAATGCTGACAATGCAGACAATGAGAGTCTTAAGGATCTTGTTAATTCTATAGTTATGTAGTTTCATCCTTTCTAAATTTGGTCTTTCCAGTGTTTTGTTTTGCTTCTGACTTTGTTTCTCAGCCGTGCCATTGGTTCGGTGCTAGCATCTTTTGTTTGCCAGCCTTCCTATCTTTTTTGACTGTATAGGGTTCAGCCCCTGGTTTACCACCTTAATTAAAAAAAAAAACATACATTATAGGGTACTATCAATGGGATACCACTTATTTTCACACTTGACAAGATTATGATTTTCCTTTTTGAATGTTTTGTTTATCCCCCTTTCTATAAATTATAAATCAAGTCATTCAAACCAAAATCCAACATGTATTTACAATCCAAAATTAATGTGTTTTTAGACCAAACTTGTTTTTAAAAACACAACAATCAAAACTTGTTTTATAAACTTGAACCAAAACAACATTTACATTGTGGCACCAATCAAAATGCTTTTTATAAATTTAAACCAAAACAACATTTACATTGTGGCACTTATCACTATGCAACAACTTATAACAAATGAAAATCCTAAAGTAAAAATTCCTTTTGGTATAGATCATTTCCACTTTGAAAACCATAATGATTGCATAGGTATCCATGATAATGATACTCATGTCCTCTCTAAATAAAGTAAGTATAACCTTAAGACTAATGGTTTTCCTAATTCATAAGAAATCCATGCCAAAAATAATAACTACCTTTTTGAGAATAAAGATTGTCATGTTACAACATCTAAAAGTAGGGGTTAAGTTAATATTGGATATCTAGATTGTACCCTAGCTAGAAGTAGAAGTGTTCAGGTCCTAATTCCAAATATATCTCAACATGGGACTAACCATAGGTTGTTGGTATCCTATAATGGGGCCATAAATCTATGATTTTTTAATGAGGCTAGCTCTTATGATGCATCATTTTATCTCATTTCCACTATTCAGACCTACTAGTGACTAGGGAAAAGTGAGAGAGAGATACCATAAAAGGAAAACCTAAGATAAATATGGTGATGCACCTAAATTATGATTGATATAATTTGTTTTACTCTTAAACACTAATGAAAAAAGTACAAAACTAGATCTAGGATTCCAAACATCTATCTACATTAGTATTTCATGTAGAGGTGCACCAAATGATCAAAAGCTGATAGAAATGATGGAGAGGTCTAATGAAAAACACTAACCAGTCATAGTATCCACATGTAGGCTTTAATAAAAATATGTATAACTCTAAACATGACCTCCATAATAATATAACTACTAACGAGGTGAGATCAAGACTTGAAAAGGGAGAACAACTCTACCACATATGCAAATCAATTGACATGAACACACTAGATAAGCATAAAAGAAATATGAATATAGTCTTCTATTTATTTCAAGAGATTAAAAACTCCATCTTAGAAGAGTTTAGTCATGCTCAAGAGAGGGAGTAGATGGCTATCAATAGGATCCACTTTTTGTCTCAAAAACCTCTATATATAACAAAAAGAGAAAGATAAAGAGATGGGAATGATACATAAAAGAGTGGAGAAATAATCCTAATCATGTGATGGAAACTCATTTATTTCTTTATGTATGCATTCCTTGATCAACTAATGGATATCCTTTTGTTCTGATAGTCCTTGAGGTCCTCTCATTGGTTGAAAGATCCCGCTAGAAGATAAGGGTTTGTTATGCATAGTGACAAAGTCTATTTGAGAAGCATTAATTATTTTAACTACTTCTCTAAGTACAAACTCAACACTTTGGGACCCTAAGCCCACTTGACATATTCATGAGGATAAAATCCTTAGATATTGAAACTGATAGATCCATACTATGAATGGTGGTTAGTACCTATTTTGTTGATGAAGGATGAGAAGCCTCCACTATATCTCATTTATTTACCCCTATATGGGAAACTAAACTTGGTTCTAATATAGATGAAAAATAATCCAAATGATTGGTTTTACCAATATTTTAATTGATAAATTAAATTTATCAAGTGCATGTTCTTGATTTGATAATAAATTTCCACCCCCTTAGTCTATATTAGGTCTAAAAGATCTGTTTTACCTTTATGGAGCTTTGTTGGCAATGCTTGGTCCTGTTTCATCATCAAAATTATTAACCCTTTATGTATATTATGTATAAAATACCTATTTTATCCTTATGTAACTTTAATGGTGATGCTAGATCCTAAAATATCCATTTAGTTTATCTTGGACTGTGCTTGAGCTAGGTTCCTTTATATTTACCATGTCTAAATTGAATAGTTCTTTGTCAACTTCCATCAAAATATCCTAATCTTGATCCTTTAATTATTGGTCATCAATCATGATTTAGACTATTGACATATTTACCTTTGATTTCACTATCAATATTGATCTATATGATTGAGTGAGAGCCATCGATCATACCCTTGGCTTATCACTCTCTATCTAAGTTATTACCACTTTGTACCCCCACATTCACACTCAAGATATAGTATCAATCTATCATCTTATACACTTATGCCATGTGGTAGACTCTCAGTCTCCTTTAATTTTTGACTCATCTTTCACCATCAGATCAATATGTATGATGCAACATAGACTATTAGACCTATTAGGACCCACTATTTGAAATATGATGGCTAATTCATGAGCTCAAATTTGATGTCTAAAATCTTGTATTTGATTTCTACATGAACATTTTTCATGTCCATACAATTGTCATTAAGATATATTTTAAAACTAATGGTCATTTTTATGACTTAAATTTGTCATCTATGCAACCATTAATTGGTGTTTGTGGGAATGTCAATGATGTCTATGAGGCCATCAATCTTTGGAATCCAAGGAATGATTGTTAAGCTTTATTTTTACACTTACATGAACATTACCTGTCTGGAACAATTTCTCCAAGACAAACCATCTTTTAGGTTTTGTGTTTTGGCCTTTTGATATGGACCATTTTCCTAGGTATTTTATTCTAGATATTTATTGCAAGATTTGTGGTAAGACATTTCCTTTGAAATAATTGGTCTTCGGGAATTATGTTGTATACAAAATATCTGAGAGAAATTAGTCTTTATGGAAATTTTCATGGGATAATTTTCCTAAAATAATTCATACTTAGCTTTTTTCATGGACCTTTTGATTTGGACAAAATGTCTAAAAGAATTCATGCCTTTGAGATCTCTATTTTGGATATAATTTACAAAAGAATGACTTGGACTGTGGATAAAATGTTTGAGAAAATTGGCAAGGACCTTTTACCTTCAGGAAAATTTTCTTGAAAGAATTCCAATACTTAGCCAAATGAACTCAAAATGATTTCTTTGAAGAAATTAGCACTTAGCCATTTAACAAGTATCAAATGAGATTTTAAGCCCATAGTCTCTTTTGGACATGTTCTTAAAACTATTGATGATCCTTGAAGACTACTCAATAATTCTCCATTTACATTTCTAGACCTATTTCTAAGCTACTTGATATTTATTCCATTAGGGACTTAGTGCACATTTTCCATCCAGGAAAGAAGCTTGGTATGTGGGCCAAAATGGCCAAAATTTTTGGTGACTCATAGGGAAGCATGCCTGGTATGCTTGGAGAACCCATAACATTTACCTTGAATATTCTATTGGGCATGGAGTCTCATCTCTAATTCAACATATTGGCCTAGATCTCACACTGGTTTCCAATCTAATTCTAACCTATTTTAAAATAAATAGATACTATAAGAAAGATAAACAAAATATAGAGTACCCAAAGGCACTTATTGAATGGAAAATAACCTATAATAATACAAGGACAATAAATAAATATACCAAAAACTACACTTAAAGGAATTTTTAACAAAAAAACCTAATATATATAGCTTAATATTATGTGTACCTTTCTTCTTAGATCAAAAATAATGTTTGATAACATTCTTACATCATAGAATGAGGAAATGAATGAGGTATGAAGCTCCTTGACCCTTAGCCTTGTTGTCTACTTCTTTTTTGTTAAATCTATCAACCTCCTCAACATGATGTTTAATAAGAACCAAATATCCCTAAATAGGTCAGTTATGTGCATCCATATATTCTCAATTTTCTCATATGCCTCCATGAATATGACCCCCAATGGTGCTTCAACAAGTCATACCTTTTTGATTCCCATGTTGCTCTCAATAAGATTGGTTTTTTCTTCAATTGCAAGTTCTTCAAGATCATCAAGGAGCTCTGCATATCCTACCCAATCTTCATCATTGTCCTCTAAGGGAAACCCTTTGTCCACCTTATCAAGTAATTTATCATTTTCAATAAGAGATATATTGATCCCATCCATCTACTCTATTTGTAACAATATCTCATCAAGACCAACCTTCTTTGTAATAATCTCTCATCAAGACCAACCTTCTCATTTTACCTGGGTAATCTTAGAGTAGCACTTTCTTCCTAAAGTTCCAAAACATTAATGGAATCCTCAAATGAAGATTCAAATTTCTGTACTACCTCATCATCCAAGTTTTCCATGTTAAGTTTATCAATCTCACTCATGAAATTATGGTATAACTACTACCAATGGTCTTGTTCCTATTGGATCTCATAGCCAACTTTCACTTTCTTCTACAACTCATCCTCTTTGACATTATGAAATATTAAAACATGCTTGCTCTTGATAAGTGGTGTCTCAATAATGGTCTCCTCTTCTGACTCTAACAATTCATCATTATCAATTATGAGTTCAACATGGAGTTTACTAGTTACCTCTTCAAGGAGTGACATAGGATATTCTTGGGATGACTCCAAAAGAGATGAGACATATGTGGCACCTCCTTGGTCTAACTAATTATCTTTGATAGTCATGTCCTCTTCCTTATTTTTCATACTACTTTAGATGTATTTTCAAGATGGAAATGACCTAGATTCTTGAGGAGGGAGGGATGGGGGCTGAGTAGTTTTAGATTTTCTTGACTACATGATTTAGTTATAAGATGGAAAAGAGAGATGTTCACCTTTAACCTTCTAATTTTGGCTCTCCTCCTTTTTCTTTATCATCAACTTGAACTCTTTTATCTTCTCATCAATATTTTCTTTGAATATCTTCTCTTTAAGGTGGTCAGTGGCTTTACAAAGACAAGGAACATAAGAAGAGTCTTAAGGAGGGATGAGAGATATTTTCATAGGTTTCAGATCCTCCTTTAACTTGGGATTTTAAATATATATTTTCCTAACTTTTTTGACCCCATGAATTCACTACTTGATTCCATCTTGAAATCTTGAAGTATTTCATAAGGGGTTCTTGAGGAAGGATGGGGTCTTGGATCTTAATAGAAGTTTATTTCATAATAATATCCTTCTTTATTTGATATCTCTCTTAGATAAATTTACAAGGGAAGGTCTGAGGAACACATGAAGAACTTGGTATACTCAAAGAGGGACTTAGAATGGTCTTTTAGATAGGAATGGGTGACACATAAGAAGGCTAAGGTGGTATATATGAAGGTGCATAAGATTGGCAAGGTTGGACCTAATAATATTAAAGGCCTTGAATCTTATATTATATTATCTGAATGTAACCACTCATATCCATCATCTCACCAATGAGATTGTTCTAATTTACTCTCTCAATAGGTGCTCACTCTTATTTCACTTGCTACAATGACTCCCTCACATAATGGATCTGGTGATTAGGGACATCTTGTCCACAATAATTTTGTGAGTGTAATTATAGTGCATGCTTGTTAAGGCTCACTAAAATTTTCCTAAGTGTTGGTATCAATGGCTCATGATAAGGTTGGTAAGGATCAGTATTATGATGGGCTTGCTATTCATATGGAGGATCAAGGTAATAATCTTTTGTGTATGACTTAAATAGGTTCTCATATTATTAGTGAGTATCATGGGGAAGGTAACAAGACTCCTCATAGATTTGATATAAATATTGTTAGGGATAATTAGGGTCATATGGATTATGAGGATCATATTGGGGTTATTGATAAGGAGGTGGATAATAGGGATATTCACCATATATATTCATATTAACCTCATATGTCAAATGAGATGAAAAAAATAACTAAGCTCTCTAATGAGACATACCTGGTATAATCATAACCAAAATCCTTGATTCAGAGTTGCCATTAGTGATAATTTTATTGATTCTAAAAGTAAATAAGAGGAAAGACACACCAAGATCTTCCCACTCTTTTGAACCTTGGTCCCATCATGCATGCCAAAATTGTTAGAGATCTAGATTACACCCTAGCTAGAATTAGAAGTGTTCAAGTCCTAATTCTAAATCTATCACAACATTAGGTTGACCCTAATATTTGGGTATCCTATAATGGGGTCAAACCTTTAGGATTTTTTAATGAGGCTAACTCCTCTGATGAATTATTTAAGCTCATTTCCACTATTCATGCTTACTAATGACTAGGGAAAAGGGATAAAGAGATAACATGAAAGGGAAACCTAAGCTAAAGATGGTGATGCAACTAAATTATTATTGATCCACTCTAATTGAATTTTAAACACTAATGAAATAAGAACAAAACTAGATCTAGGATTCTAAACATCTGTCATACATTAGTATTTCATGTAGAGGTTCACCAAATGATCATAAGCTAAGGGACATGATGGAGAGGTCTAATGCAATACACTAACTAGTCATGGTATCCACATGTAGGCTTCAATAAAAATATGTAAAACACTAAACATGACCTACATAATAAGATAACTACTAATTAAGTGAGATCAAGAATTGACAAGGGAGAATAACTCTACCACATATGCAAATCAATTGACATGAACACACTAGATAACCATAAAATAAACTTGAATATAGTCTTATATTCATTTCAAGAATTCACAAGATCTTAGTAGAGTTTAGTCATGCCCAAGAGAGGGAGTAGAGGGATATTGAGAGGATCTATTTTTTGGCTCAAAAGCCTCTATATATAGTAGAGAGAGAGATGGAAATGATGCATAAGAGAGTGGAGAAATAATCCTAGTAATGTGATGGAAACTCATTAATTTATTTTTGTATGTGTGCCTTGATAAAACAAAGGACCTCCTTTTGCTCTAATATTCCTTGAGATCCTCTTATTATCTAAGTGATCTCACTAGAAGATAAGGGTTTGTTATGCCTAGTGACAAAGTCTATTTGAGTGGAATTAATGCTTTTAACTCCTTCTAAAACTACCATATCACCACCTTAAGACCCTAATCCCACTTGATGTATTCATGAGGATAAAATATTTGAAGCTTTAAATTGATAGATCCATGCTATGAATGGTAGATAGTACCCAGTTTATTGTTGAAAGATAAGAAGTCCCCACCATATCTCATTTATCTACCTTTACATGGGAAAGTAAACTTGGGTCCACTATTTATGAAAAATAATACAAATTATTGGTTTTCCCATAATTTTAATCAATAAATGAAGTTTATCAAGTGCATGTTCTCAATTTAACAATAAGCTACCACCCCCTTGGTATATATTAGGTCTAAAAGACCTATTTTACCTCTATTGATCTCTATTGGCAATGCTTGGTCTTGTTTCATCATTTAAACTATCAATCCTTTATTTGTATTAGGTCTAAAAGACTTATTTTGTCCCTATGGAGCTTTAGTGGTGATTCTAGATCCTGTAATGTCTATCTAGTTCAGCCTAGATCATTCTTGATCTAGGTTTCTTTGTATTTATCTTTTTTGAGTTGAACATTTCTTTATAAAATTTCATTAAAATATCATGGGATCAATCCTTTTATTATTGGTCATCGATCATGTATTAGACTATTGACATATTAACCTTTCCTCGCACCATCATTCTTGATCTATATAATCAAGTGAGAGTCATTGATCCTACCCTTGACTTGTCACTCTCTATTTGAGTTGGCACCACTTGGTAGCCTCACACTCACACTTAAAATCTACTGTCATTTTATTAGCTTCTATGTTTGTACCACATTGTGGCCTCTTGGGATATTTGAATTTTTAACTCATCACACACCATCAAATCAAGATGTATGATGAAATATAGACTATTATATTTAAGAGGACCCACTTTTTAAAATATAATGGATACTTCATGAGCTCAAATTTGACATCTTTTCTCCCATATTTGATGTCTATGTGAACATTTTTTATGTCCATGCAACCATCACTAAGATATTTGAAAACTAATAGTCAATTTTTCATGACTTAAATTTGAAATCTATAAAACCATCAATTAGCATCTATGGGAACTCTAATGACATTTGCATGACCATCAATATTTGGACTCTAGGGATTACTACTGAGATTTATTTTGACACTTGTATGAACATCACTTAGATGGAATGGTTTCTTCAAGACAATCCATAATTTTTGACTTTGTGTTTTAGCCTTTTGCTACAGACCATTTCCCTTAGTCTTTTGTTTTGGACATTTGTTATGGGATTTGTGTCAAGAAATTTCCTCCAAAATAATTTGTATTTGGGAATTATGCTATGGACAAAATGTTTGAGAGAAATTAGTCTTTGGGGAAATTGTTGTGTGGTAATTTTCCCAAACATATTCATACTTATATTTTTTCATGGACTTTTTGATTCAAACAAAATGTTTGAAAGAATTCATGCCTTTGGTTTCTCTATTTTGGAGAAAATGTCCAAAATAATTACTTATATTGCATACAAAATGCTTGAGAGAATTGAAAAGGACATTTTGCCTTCAGAGCAAATTTATTGAAAGAATTCCAATATTTAGCCAAATGAACTCCAAATGATTTCTCCTAAGGAATTAACACTTAACCATTTCCAAAGTATTAAATGAGATTTTAAGCCCATTGGCTCTTTTAGACATGTTCTTGAAACTATTATCTGATCCTTGAAGACTGATCGAGAATCCTTCATTTGAATTTTTGGACTTATTTCTAAGCTACTTGATCTTTACTCCATCAGGGACTCGACTCACCTTTTCCATCCAGGTAAGAAGCTTGGTATGTGGGCCAAAATGGCTAATAGTTACCTTAATATTTTAACCCTAAAAATTTGAGTTACATTATTATTAGGATGAACCAATTCCATCCCAATCATGATAAAATTTATCTAACAATTCTATTTGTATAATTAAATTAGTATTAGAAATGACCAATGATAATATGCACCTTGTCTCCCATGTCTAAAATAACAAATGGAAACCAATTTTAAATGAAAAATCCTAATAAGACTAACAAGTTATTTATAATCACATCCAAATATTAAGCCAAGATTTGGTTGATATAAAATCCTATGTTAATCCTCTAATCACACATATTTCAAATAACAGATAAAATTATTATAAAAGTATTTCCATTCTTATCCTTAGATTTACCAAATCTAATCAAAACTAATAATCATCCTCACCATTAAAGGACATAGTTTTTTCCCATGAATGTAAATAATGGGTAATATTATCCAAGTATTTCAAGGTGAGATTAAAACCCATAGTATAAGGTATATTTTGGAAGAATTATGTCCTTACCTTTTTTATAAAAACATGATGAGACTACCTTTTTCTTCCCACTTCAAACCTCCAAAGTTAGAAAAGTATAAATGAAAAGACAAACATAAGGAGCACATTGAATAATTTCCTTTACTTCTAAGATGTTAATTATAGTAAAAACTATGTTCTTATTATTTTCCCACCAAGCTTAGGTAGCCAAGCCCTATAGTGGTTCTTACATCTACCTAATGGATCCATTACCGCATTTATAGACCAATCTAAGAGTTTTATCAAATAATTTTCCTATAATGTAGAACACAAACTTACTATACTAGACTTGCATAATTCTAATCAAATTAAAATAGAAAGTTTTTCATCCTTATTTCAAAAATGGTGAAGCTTAGCAAGTAGATTCCCTGGATAATTCCAAAAACTAATTGATTACCATATTTATAGCTAACCTCAATCTTGAGATGAATTTAAATAAACAAGTTGAATTCACTAACTCCTTTTATAAAATTATCAAAAAGGGAGTTCAAATTAAGAGGGAAATTATAGACAAATGACTTATCAAAAATTTCCACAAATATAACCAAGCAAAAACCTAGTTGAAAATCCTAAGTTATTTGATAAGAACAAGAATTTTGTAGTTGATGGGGTAAATGATGTGAAAAATGTCAAAAATGTTTAAAATACATCAAAAATCACCATACCTTGGGGTAAAACAAATTAATAAAATGAAGTGAATAGATTATACTCCTCTTAGAGAATCTCTTGAATCATTTTTCCACAAGTTAGTTACCACAAACATGATAGTGTTACCATAGACTAAACCATTTTATAAAATTGTGTAAAAACCAATTTGGTATATGGAACATTATTTATATGAATTGCATAAGATAAAAGGTCACATCAAAAATATATGCATGAAATTAAATAACTATGTCCAAGACTTAATTGATCGTAGAGACATAGAAATAGAAAGAAATATATTCACTTTAAAAAACCAAAAATTATGGATAAATAAATAAATATTTATAAAAGATGATCAACCTTTCTCATAAACAAACCAAGGTTAAAATAAAATAAATGTTGGAAGCACAATTATTGATAGGGGGTGAATCTGTCTTCAAAAAAATTCAATCAATTACCCTTAAACATTCATGAATCATTCAAAGTAACTTAGTGATATATTAATGCATTAATAACCAATCACATGAGCATGAAACAAGATAAACCATCACATATATGAGAAACCCTCATGGGGAATAAAACCCACTAAAAAAATATTGTACAAACTATCCTATAAGATAATGTATCAAATATAGTTAAGCACCTACACAACATGGAACACAAACCCCAAATTTATCAAGCACCCACTTGACTTTAGCAAGTACCCACTTGATAAGAGGCTACAACCCCCTATGAATAAGCACCAACTTAGTCAAAATAAACTTATTTAATCACCAACCTAAAAATTATATCTAACACCCTCTTGACCAAACACCAACTTATCCAAGACCAATTATGCAAACACCAACCTGTAGGGAAGCTTTAACTACCTCTTTGACCAAGTACCAACTCAGCCAATCACACTTCTTTCTTCTACTCTTCCACTCATCTCTCTATATTATCTATATTAAATCTATCCATTATCATACATTAATAACACATCTCTAATGAAACTTTGATATCATCTCAACATATGATGATCACTCCTTTAGCTCTACTTTACTTGATCTCTCTCAAAACTACCTCTAAGCTTCTTCACTCAACTAGCCCTCTTCAAGACTAAATAAGTAATATGACCTTGATATTTAACTATAGAAAAAATATATGAACTTCATCAAATTATTCCCTACTCTATATTTAGAGTTTATAACATGTTACCCAACCTCCTTAGGATCATTGATTTATCAATCCATTCACTTGTTCTCTACTTCTTCAAATAGGCCTAAAATGCCTTACTTATATACAAGACTCTTACTCACACACCTCTTGGTTGGACACACACACTCACCAACTTTTTTTTATTAAAAAATAGGTTTTAACACACGTTATAAACATGAATCAATCATAATTATTTGGACACAACAACTCATAAGTCTTATTCCTCTTTTAGGTCTCATGGAGATCTAATTACATTAGGCATTCTTATCAACACATTACCATTTAATCCCTTGGAAAAAATTACATATACATACACTCTAAAAAAAATTCACATAATATCCAAATAGCCATTAGAAAACAAATAAACTCCATAACACATTTTATGTCCAACCCCTTCATGAAACCCGTCAATAACACTCATTCCTATTAGGCCTATGTATAGTAAAAAGTCTGCCTTTCAATACTAAATCTCAAAAAAAATTAATCCACTCAAAAATGATAAAAAATACATATATAGAATATACATGACATTATGTTCATCAATAAATTCATTAGACACTTTCACTCAGAGCTTAACTCTTCAAGATCAACGCATAAAAACACTCACTTAGAACTTCCATAATAATCAAAACATAGTCATGAAACATTTCACCTATAATACCTATGTGACAACTTTGAAATACTCTTTATTCATTAAAATATTCTATGACATATTTATAAAATAATCAAACATGAAGCTCATATGGTCTAATAGAAATATATTGGTCTTTCAGACAAATCTCATTTCCTTACATCTCATAAACCAAACTAAACCAGACAAGCCATTTTGGCTTCAACATTTTCATCCCTTTTCCTAATAATAAATATTATTAAAATAATTAAAATGACATTCAATTATTTAAAAACATCTACATGCACTTAGTTTCATCGTTCTACCATGAAAACATACTCAAATTCATCTTCTCATTTATGTTGGGTTTTGAACTATTTGTTGTATTACACTTGTGAATGACTGGCCTACTTAGATCACCAAGTTTTAACACATAAATTTTACAACCTATCCAAAAACCATCATGGACATGAAATATGGGTCTATAACTTCTTCTTCCATCAATTTATCTACTTTGACCAAGTCAACTTTTGATTGTTACAAAAAATTCTTCACAAATAAGCCCTTTCTTGTAGGGATTTCTCACTCACCTAAAAAATAAATACCAATTGGAGGTGACTTAGAGATTCTAATACAATATCCAATGGGTTTACTAATCATTTCAATCTATTCTGAGTTGATTTGAGAAACATCTTTCACACTAGGTCCTTATTAGGCTTTTAGGGAGGTTTAACATAGGTTTTCATGTTAACAATTATTCATAAAGGATTTACCATTAAATCCAAAACAAATTAATTTATATCTTAGCTAATACCCTTAAACATATCTTATTAACATCTCAAGTTCTCATGTAGAGGTTACAGATACCAACAAACACCTGAAAGTCCTTTTCAGGTTTGCATACCTTCATTTTATATACTCGAGAGACCTCAAAACCACTTTCCATGCCTTTTCATGTAGACCATAACCTTATAATTCATGATCACTCCTGAAACAAATTGACTTATTATCCATGTTCTTCATTACACATTCACCTTGAATTGTGATCTTCATGCCTCATTAGGGTAGTCAAGGCTAAAGAATGGTCTAGGTGCATACCAAGACTGAAGGACCTACCTTTAAAGACTCATTTTAAAAAACTTATAAGTGAATAAAAACCTTAATCTAATGATCACACAACCTTAAAAACCTCTCACATTCCTAAGTTCACTTACCTCATCATGCCACTATCTCATACCTTCACCATGCCATGACTAGGCTCAAGCTTCTAATGCACTTCACACCTTGACATGTCCCTTCCATGTCATGACCTCAATAAATCATAAAAAAAGTAGACATAATATATCACAATGAACTCATATCATTTCACCATTATCTTTCTAATGAAAACACTCTACCATAGCCTCATACAAACCTAAAATCACATGACTAAGCTTCATATGACTTGACATCTATCTTCCATGCACCTAAACAAATTTGACATGAAACCTCACAAGATGAAACATTAATTACTACATTAACCTTGAACACTAATCACCTTTGACAATATCATGCTTCCAAATAAGAACACACTCTCAATATACTACTCATATCCATAATACTCACTCACTAATCAACACTCTCTTTATGCCACTACCATGCTCAATCACTTGAACAAACATACTTTTGACATCAATGACCATTATGTTTTTACATGATGTACCCTTTTGGAATCAATGACAACATCATGCCAAAAAACTCCTCCTTTATCAATCATGGCAAACACATTGATGACAAACACACTATAATCTAAAATCACTTCAAAATGGTACTTTTCATCTACTCTTTCTCCCCCTTTTGGCATTAATGATAAAGGGTTTTACATAAACTACCCTCTGATCTTTGGACATTAATTTCAATAAACAACATAATTAAATTCTGAATAAAACTTACCTTATGCTCATACCAACTATTATAGACAACATTTAGAACACTTGAATTGTACCTCAATAAACCATGCTTCTTATCACTATCTTGACACTTCACAACACAAAGCTAGAAAGATCCCCTATCTCTATGCATACCTTCTCAACATTACTCACCTACTTTTGGAGCTAAGGAACTAATTGATTATCTCTCCCTAGGCACTTGTCATCCTTAATGATTGCTAAGGGTTAGATTTACACCCAATTTCTCTCTTAGATTTTCAAAAGTTTCCTTTGTAAGTGACTTGGTAAAAATGTCTACAATCTGATCCTTTGTAGAAACATATTCAAGTCTAACACTTTTCTCACTTGCCTACTCTCTTAGGAAATGATACCTAATGGGAATGTGCTTATTTCTTGAGTGTATGATAGGGTTCTTTGAGATGCTTATAGAACTTGTATTGTCATAATAGATAGGTTAGGACCATAATATTCCAACTTGTATTCTTTTAAGGTCTATCTCATCAATAAGACCTAAGTGCAACATGAAGCTACCACAGTATATTTAGCCTCACAAGTAGATAATATCATAGATGGTTACTTATTTCCTATCCATGAAACTAGGCACTCACCTAGAAGAAATCTCATCCATTAGTAATCTTCCTATCATCTAGGTTCCTTGCCCAATTTGCATCTTTATAAGCTATCAAGTTAAACTCATTGATATTTGAGTACTACAAACCAAACTTCATAGTCCCCTTGAGATACCTAAGTATCCTTTTCACTACTTCCAGATGATTTTATTTTTTATCTTCTTGAAATATTCCCACAAGACCTACTACTTGTATGATGTCAAGTATAAAGGTAGTGGTGTATAATAAGCTTCTAATCATTGACCTATATGAATTTTGATTTATCTCTAATATGAATTTTGATTTACCTTTAGAGAATCATATTCCTTGACCAAATTCTGCCCTATGATCATAAGAGTGTTAACAGCCTTACAATCTTCCATTTTAAACTTCTTCAACATCTCTCTTATGTACTTAGCTTGTGAGATGAATATACTTCTTTTTAATTGATTGATTTTTATCCCAAGAAATAATGATAGTTATCCTAACATGGAAATATTAAACTCCTTATTCATCATATCTATAAAGTATTTAGTCATACTCTCACTATTTATACCATAGATGATGTCATCCACATAGACAGATACTATCAACTAATGGTCATGTTTTGTATCTATGTATAGATTAATATCTAAAACTCCTCTTTTGAATCCTTGATCTAATAGATACATGTACAATCTATCATACCAAGCTCTAGGATCTTGATTTAGACCATAAAGATCCTTTTTCAATTTATAAACATAGTCCTTGTTACCTGATAGTGAGAACCCCTTAGGTTTATCTATGTACACCTCCTCTTCTAAGTTCCCATTCAAAAAGGTAGATTTAACATCCATCTAGTATACCTTGTACCCTTTGAATTTTGCATATGCTAGAAATAATTTTATGGCCTCCAATATTGATACTGGAGTAAATATCTCCTTAAAGTCTACCCCTTCAACATATGCATACCCATTCCATACCTATGTATCCTTCTTCCTAGTGACTTATCCATCTTCATTCAACTTGTTTCTAAATACCCATTTTGTGTCAATGATATTCTTGTCTTTAGGCCTAGGAACTAGTTCCCAAGTCTCATTATTTTCTATTTGGTCTAACTCCTCATTCATAAAACCTATCCAAAACTTATATTTTCTTGATTCTACAAGGTTCTCAGGTTCAATGTTAGACAATAAAGAAGAATTCTCTTGGTTTAGGTTACTTACCAATCTTCTTCTTGTTTTCATAACTACATCCTTATTTCCAATGATTTGTGATTCAAGATAATATCTTTGAATTTGTCCTGAGGGGCCTTTTGATTCTTGTCTTTCCTCATCTTCTTCTTCTTCCTCATTAAGATCTATTTTTTCTTCTTCATTCTTAAATTCTAGATTCTCTAATGCATCCTTTGACTATGAGTGTGATTATTTTGTCTCACCAATCTTCACATTGGTGTTTTCCACTATCTTTTACAACCTCTAATTATAACATATATAGGTTGAGATCATAACTGAGTATCCTAAAAATATACCTTCATTAGACCTAGAATCAAACTTACCTAAGTATTCCTCATCTCTTTTGATGAATAATTTTTTTTAAACACTCCAAAGTGTTCAACATTAGTAGGTTTACCTTTCCATAAATCATAATGGATATTTTTTCCTTTAGTCCTTATCTATCCTCTATTTATAATGTAGATTGTAGTGCTCACTACCTATCTCTAGTATCAATCTACTAACCTTGACTCATTTAGCATATTTCTTTCCATCTCTTGAATTTCCCTATTCTTTATTTCCATTACCCCATTATGTTAAGGTGTTCTAGCTACTCTAAACTGTATCCTTATCCCATGGACCTCATAGATTTCATAAAAATCATTAAACCAAAAATATCCTCTATCAGATGTTAGGATCTTGATATTCCTACTCTTCTCATTCTTAACAAGAGCCTTGAATTCCTTGAACTTATCAAGATTTTTTAAATTTTCTTTCAATAATTCTACCCAAGTCATTCTTGTGTAGTCATCTATGAGTAACATGAAGTAGCTATCTCCTTGAATGTTTTGAATTCTTGCTAGTCCATAGAGATTAGTGTGTATTAACTCCAAAGGTCTTATAGTAGAGTAATCCTTGGACTTGAACCTTATTCTAGTCTGCTTACCATGTTGACATGCCTTGCAAAGTGTGTTTATTGGTTTGATGATCTTAGGCATGTTTTTCATAGACTTTTTAGTGCTTATATTGACCATATTATCAAAGTTTAGGTGACCCAATATTTTATTCCATATTCAAAATTAATCCATCTTACTCATAAAGTATCTCTCCTTCTTGATCTCATTCAAGACATATAGATTTTTATCATTTCTCTTAGCATTAGTAATTAGCCTAATTGATTTGGATCTATTTATATCACACCCTATGTCATGAAAGGTTAGTGTGTGTTCTTGGTTGCACATTTGACTTACACTAAGTAGCTTATATTTCAAACCTTCCACATACAACACATTCTCTATCTTGGTCTTCCCATTATCTAGACTTAATATACACTTGCCAACTATTTTAGAAGTTATGTTATCTCCAAATATTATTATTTCTAAAAAATTCTTCTTCAATGAGATGAAATCATTTTTATCTCCTATCATGTGGCTTGAGAAAACACTATCTATATACCATTTTACTATTTCATATTGAATGTGAAAGTTAGTCTGAGCTATCATATATTCTTCTCCTTTCATCTTTTTCTCCTTATAAAATAATCCATCTTGAATCTTGGGCTCAATATGATTAGTCCTAACTTCCTTTGGATTTCATACCAATGTTTGACCCTTCTCATGCATTTTAGGAGATCCATATAACTTTTTATTTCTTGAGGGTTATCTAACTCTATTAGGATAGAATCCTATGATGTGTCCTATATTATGATAACTATATAAAACAACATTATTGTACTTATATCTTTATTTATCACTCCTTCTCTCATGGTCCCATGATAACTTATCCCTTGAGACCATTCTAAAATCACTAGATATATGACCAATGATATGATAATAAAAATAATAATCATTAAAATAACTAGAATACCTAATTACATTAGGCTACTTGATTTATCTCTTCATGTTTAATTTCATGTTGGTACTCTTGAATTGTTCTAACTTCTAACACTCTTTCTCAAACTTGTTCATCTTGTCTATGAGCTACTCATGCTCAACCTTCAATGAATATATCTCTTTCTTAAATATATCATACTCAACTTATTTTGATCTAAACTTTGTGTTGATACCTTGTAACTAATTCTTGAGGTCTTTGATGGTATTATCATCCTTTTTGGATTTTTTGACCATGTCACTCTTCAAGCTACATATTTGTTTTCTTAAGATCCTTGACCACATATATCAACTCATACTTCATCCTTTTTGGATGCTTTGAATAATCTAGGGTACTTATGATCTTAGCTTCAAGGTCTACTTTAAATTCTCCTTCTTCACTATCATAGTAGACTTATTCATCATACATGTTGTCTTCTTCCACTTGATCACTAGACATCTTGTGCTTCTTAGGATTATCTTCAAGTTGTTAGGCTTGCTTCAAAGGACCAATAAATGAAACCAATTATTGGAATAATAATGAATAAGAGGGTGGCATGAATTAGTCTTCAAAAACTTTCAATCAATTACCCTTAAACATTTATGAATAATTCAAAGTAACTTAGTGATCTAATAATGCATTAAGAACCAATCACATAAGAATGAAAAAAGATAGCTCATCACATATGTGGTAAAATCTCACGGGGAGTGAAAACCACTAAATTTTTTTAAAAAAACTATCCTATAATATAATGTATCAAATTTATTTGAACAAAAATGCAACATGGATCACCAAACCAAAATTTATCAAGCACCCACTTGACTTTAGCGAGCAACCGCTTGTTAGGAGGCTACAACCCCCTATGAATAAGTACCAAATTAGTTAAATGAAACTTATAAAAACACCAAACTAAAAGGTAAATAAAAATCCATATTAACCAAGTAGAAACTCATCCAATACCAATTATTCAAGAACCAAATTATAAGGAAGCTTAAACTCCCTCTTTTACCAAGCAGCAACTTAACCAATCACACTTCTTTCTTCTACTCTTCCCCTCAATTCTCTATATGCTCCATATAAATTCTATCCACTATCATACATAACTAAAAAATATCTATTTAAACTTTTATATCCTCTTAACATATTATTATCACTCCTTTATCTCTACTCTACTTGATCTATCTCAAAACTAACTCTAGGTTTCTTCACTCAACTAGCCCTCTTCAAGATTGAATAGGTCATATGACCTTTATATTCAAATAAAAAAGAACTATATGATCTTCATGAAATTATTCACTAATATCTATTAAGGGTTTAAAACATGTTACCCAACCTCCTTAGACTCATTGATTTATCAATATATTCACTTGCTCTCTACTTCTTTAAATAGGCCTAAAATTCTTTACTTATATACAAGACACTTACTCACACACCTCTTGGTCAATCACACACACTCACCACCTTTAGTTTATTATATATATATTTTTTAACACACATTAAAAAAATTAATAAATAATAATTATTTGGGTATAACACCTCATAATCCTTATTCTATCTTTAAGTCTCATGGAGAATTAATTACATTAGGCCTTCTTATTAACATGTTAAAATTTGATCCCTTGGAAAAAATTACATCTCCATACATGAAAAAAAAATTCACACAACATAAAAATAGACCTTAGAAACATCCTATGATATCTATAACACCTTTTATGTCCAACCCCTTCATGAAAATCCTCAATAGTACTCAATCCTATTAGGCCTGTGTACACTAAAAAGTTTACCTTTCAATACTAAAGCTCAAACACACTTAAGACACTAATTTAAAAAAAAAAGAAAAAGATATAGGATATAAATTACCTTATTTTAATTAACAAATTCATTAGACAATGTCACATAGATCTTAAGGCTTCAAGATAAACTCATCAAAATGCTCACTTAGAACTACCATAATACTCAAAACACAATCATGAAACACTTGACCTAAAATACCTATATAAACACTTTAAAAGAATTATGATGAATTAAAAATATTATCTTATATATTCATAACATCCTCAAACACAAAAATCATTTGGTCTAATAGAAAAATATTGGTCTTTCAGACTAATCTCATGACCTTATATCTCATAGACCAAATAGAACTAGACAAGCCATTTTGGCTTCAACATTTTCAGCTCTTTTCTTGACCAAAAATATTATTAACATAATTAAAATTACATAAAATTCATTAAAAACATATTCATGCACTTGGTTTCATCATTATACCATGAGACCATACTCAAATTCATCTTCTCATCTCTACCTAGGTTTTGCACTATTTGCTTCATTAGGCTTATTAGTGACTGGCCTACTTTGATCTCCAAGTTTGAACACATAAATCCTAAAATCTATCTATAAACCATAATTTACATTAAATATGTGTCTCTAAATTCTTTGTCCATTAATTTATCTACTTTGACCAAGTCAACTTTTGATATCTACAACAAATTCTTCACAAATAAGCCCTTTTCTATAGGGTCTTCTCACTCACCTAAAAACTCAATACCACATATAGGTGATTAAGATAGTATAATAAAGTATATAATATTTTCCCTAATCATTTCAAGCCATTCTAGGTGATTGAGATAGGTCCTTATTAGGGTTTTTGGGAGGTTTCACATAGGTTTTGGTGTTAGTAATTATTTATAAAGCAATAACCCTTAAATAAAAAATTGATTCATATAAATATTATATAGTACCCTTTAAAATCTCTCCTTAACATCTTAGGCTCCCATGAAGAGGTTACACATGCCAATGAACACCTGAAAGTCCTTCTTGGGTTTGCATACCTTCATTCTATACACTTGAGAGACCTCAAAACCACTTTTCATTCATTTTCCTACAAAAAATAACCTCATACTTCATGATAAATTATAAAACAACTTGAATTACCTCTATATATTCTCTCCTTCACACATTCACCTTGAAATATGATTCTCATGCCTCATTAGGCTAGGCAAGGCTATATAATGGTCTAAGGGTAGACCAAGACTGAAGGACCAACCTTAAAAACTCACTTTAAAACACTTATGAGTTAATCCACTCATTATGATGATCACACAACCTCTCACATTCCTAATTTCACTCACCTCATTATTCCACTAGCTCATACATTCACCATGTCATGACTAAACTCAATAACACAACATCACTACACCATATCACTGCACAAAATAACAAACAAGCATACATAATACATCACAACACACTCATATCATTAAATCATCCTATTTATAATGAAAACACTCTTCCAAAACCTCATATAGGCTTAAAATCACATGACCAAGTTTCATATGACTTGACATCTCTCTAGCATGCACATGAATACCTTTGATACCAAACCTCACAAGATGTAACATTAATGACAAAATTAACCTTGATCACTAATAATATTTGAAAAAATCATGCATCTAACTTTTAATATAATCTCAATAGCTTACTCATATCCACAATACTCACTCACTGATCAACACTCTCTTTATGCCAGTACCATGCTCAAACACTTGACCAAATAGAATTTTGACATTAATGACCATTATGACTTTACATGATTCACCATTTTTAAAACAATTAAAATAAAATACCAATAATAAATAACATTCATTACAAGAAGTATAACCATCTATGTGATGTTTTCATTAGTCATATCCAATACATGGATAATCACATAGAAATCATCAAGATGAAAACCAGATATTACACAATTATGATTAGGCACACACAAAAAAAAATCCTAAGGGCTCCTCTATCCAATTTTGAATTTAAATATAAATTTTATAAGACATCCATCCAAATATCCATTATGGACCTTCTCAAAATAACCACTATTTATAAATATGCATTTTATAAAACCTTATAGGAGTCAAGAGTCCTAGATGATAATGATCCATCCAAATTTAAATAACTCATTAGACACTTATCCTTGATCTACCAAATAAATTTTTAAATAAATTATATCTATTATATGGGTCCATATCATAACTTTCCCTTTGAATCCATCATTAAAAAATGTAAATAAAAGATGTTACCTATAGACAATGGGCCCATTATAAATATTTTCATGTTAACTTTAATTAAACATTTGAGTTATTTAGCAATAAGATTAAAGTATAACACCATAATACTAAATGATTATTAAATTTTTTAACATTAATCATCTATAATAATACATCTTTCAATATGGTAGGAACTGTCATGCATCAAACAATATTACATGTCATTGATTTTAATTTCCCATATAACATTCTCCTTAGCAAATCATGGATTCATGTAATGAACATTATTCCAAATACACTTAATATATATATATTAATTAAATCTATAATTCATGGTGATCCCCAACCCCAACAATACTGTAAATTATTAGAAGATCGATACATAAAAATAAAATATTTCCCTATCACAAAACATGCTTATGAGATAGACAAATCCATAACATAGAAAACAAAAAAATTTCAAAACTATATCCATCCATATGAATTACCATCCACATATTCAAAAAACCTTCCACATCCGCATCTACAATAAAATCCACTTATAAACCCAAATCATCCAAATATAAGTTTAATATCATTGAAAGCATAGAGGAGAATATGAGATCAAGGATGACTTCAATTTAGGAAACATACATGTTTCTCCAAAAATTCATGGAAAACCTAACCAAAATAATAAATAAACAATGTCTCACTCTTATGATATAACCTATTCATAAAAATGACTTCTTTTTGATGAATATATTGAAAGTTTAAATGATTTTTGAATATATAATGATGGTTTACCAACTTATTTTCAAAATAATGAGTATCATTTGGTGAATTAAATAATGTGTAACATCATGAAATACAAAGTAAAAAGGCCTTGGTTTCTATGAATATGGCATCATAGATCTTATAATTTCCAAATAAAATAAATCATACCATAACATCAACTAGAAACTGACTAGTGGTGAAAAATATGATTCCATTAGTGATTTTACTATGATGTTTGATAAATCCTCTTATAAAATTAAAATAAGTTCCATTCATAAAATATATGAAGACCTTGAATCCAAAAACCTCTTTTATGACATATATATCCTTTCCCTTTAACTCAAATATCCTAAGCTCATATATTGCAACCAACAAAATCATATACTACTCGAGCTTAAAAAATGATTAGACAATTATATGATTCATAGGAATTATAGACAATATTTAATTAGGATACCATAAAGTGTATTTGAAATTAGTTTGGACATGTTAGCATAATTTAGGCAATAGGAAGAGTCCCTTAGTCCTTTAGTAAAAAATAAGTCTTTTTTATGAAGAAGTTCTACCATACCAATGAGACATTTTTATTTATTATTTTGGTTAGGTTTTATATAAATTTAAAAAAGTTAAGCATAGAAGTTATATATATATATATAAATTAACTTTTAGTGACTAAGGGACTCTTCTTATTGCCTAAAGTAATGCAAGTCATCCTACTTAGGCCTTCAACCAAATTATGGTAAAATATTTTTAGTTAATGATTATTTGGTTTTATTCTTATTTTTAGTCATTGACCTATGTGTAGATGAATTAGTTTACCATTCCTTAAGAATGAGTCAAGAACACATATAATAGTCTAAGCCTTCAAAAGTGACATAGAAATAGGATCTAATGAAACAAAATAACTCAATTATCACTCTCATACAAAAATGTCTCTAGTGTTGCATACTTATATACCTTTCACTCATCACTTTTTCATTGATCAATGTGGTAACCACTAGGAAATATAGTTGGGGTAGACCCAATAATGAAAATAGAAAATCAAAGTAAAGAAACATACCTAATATTCAAAGTAAGAAAGGCATATAAAAATAATAAATAAAAAATATCTTATTGGTATGGTAGAACCTCTTTATAAAAAGGTCTTATTTTTGATGAAAATATTGAAAGTTTAAATGATTCTTGAATATATAATGATGGTTTATCAACTTATTTTCAAAAGAATGAGTATCATTTGGTGAAGGAAATAATGTGTAACATCATGAAATACAAAGGAAAAAGGCCTTGGTTTCCATGAATAGGGAATGATAGAGCTTATAATTTACACATAAAATAAATCATACCATAGCATTAGCTAGAGAATGGCTAGTGGTAAAAAATATGATTCCACTAGTGATTGTACCATGATGTTTGATCTTTTCCTTAGAATCTTAGTATAATGTTGTCCTTTTTACATGAATGGTGACCAATTTAACATATCATCTAGTTTGGACCTAATATATATAAGGATCTCCCTTAAGTCATAGGTATACCATTATATGACTGTAGTCAATATAAAGAATACATTAAGTTTTTATGTAAGGTGCATAATAAATATTACAATTTAACACCAAAATTGTCAAATTTACAACCATATTCACTATATGTAAGTATACATTTTGATGTGAATATAACTATTTAGGTATGTGGACCTATTATTGCAAAATCATGTTTCTATAAGAATATTTTGTAATATATATAAGGATATATATTAATTCATAGGTATACATGTTTTAAGTTAACATATTTTTTAGTATATATAAGGATCTCCATATAAGAATATTTAGTTATATATATAAGGATCTCCATTAAGGCATAAGTATATGTATTGTAATTAATTTAATTAAATTCAATTATCATATCCATCAAATGAAATAAATAAAGCACATTAGCAAGATGGAAAGAAAATTTAGGTGTGCAAGGATAATTAATCTATAACTATGTAATATTTATAACTATATTCATAAATTTGGAATATGAGTCATCTCAAAGGGAAGTTAGAGTATTAAAATATATATATATATATATATATATATATATATATATATATATATAGAGAGAGAGAGAGAGAGAGAGAGGGGGGTATCTATTAGTCCATTAAGTATAATAAGATAATATGAAGGTTACTAATATTCCATGATTTTTATAACATAATAATAATTATCATAAGGTAGTATATTCCAGTATATTTTTATATTTAATAATGTAAGGTACATGTGGGTATTATAATGCTTACGGTTTATTATAATGTAATATAATATAATGCTTATGATTTATTATAATATTATATAATATATTAGCCCAACAGTTATCTCTCCGATGTTAACAGTGTGTTGGAGTTAGTAATGTTTTGTAAGTAATATTTTATAATATATATCAATGATAAATTGATAACTTATATATATTATTTGTAATAAGTTATTGATTATATTATAAATTATATCTATCTTGACTATGAACCAAGTAATATTATATATATATATACATATATAATATTACTTGGTTCATAGTCTAGATAGATATAATTTATAATATAATCAATAACTTATTAAATAAATTATAAGTTATATATATCTGAATAATATATATATAAATGGATAATATAAATTGAATGGTATATGGTTAAGTGAAAAATAAACTATACTAATATATATATATATATATATATATATATATATATATATATATTCCATACTATATAAATTTAACAAAGGTTTTCACAAATAGTACCACATTATATATATATGAACTAATGTATATGATCTAATGTATCCCCACTATATATTTTGACATATAATTAACTTCTAAAAATGTAATCAAGAAGTCATGATAATGATTTTAGTCCTGAATATTATGATAAACTAATATTAGTTATTTTTAGTAACTCAATATCCATTCCTTAAACTATTTTAGTAAATCAAATTATATATATATATATATATATAAAATTTTAGTCCTTAGTGAAAATATCTTTGAGGTGCTATTGGATGGAAAAAACATTAAGAAATAAAAGATGAGTCTATTTATGAAAACCTTTTTAAGTTAACGTACTATATATATTTATGTATAAATTGATGTTCATTTAATGAAATCAATTATCAATAATGCACTATATTGAGCAAGGTGTTATATAAGTTATATAACATTATACTATTAATTACATTAACTTATAATTAACAGTATAATGTATAATAAGTATAATTAATAATCAATTATACTTATTTAATATTATATATAATAAGTTATTCATATCATTGACAACTTATTATTAATGGTAAATTGATAACTTATATTAGCTAGTTATTAATGATCTAACTTAATAACTTGTATTATGATAACTTATTAAGTAGTTAATAGATAGTTATAATAAGTCCTTAGTATTATAAATATATAATTATAGGTTAATATTATAATTATAATCACTAACTTATTAAATAAATACTTAAATATGACACTGACACACACACACATATTCAATAACTTATAAGTTATATACAATTTAATAATATAAATTATATTATATATTAATGTAATATATAATACAATATAATTTATATTATAAAAAACATATATTTTTATCCCCTTTACTTAGTTATAATGTAATAAAAAGACATTTTAATGATTTGAAATTTAAGTTGAAAATGTATATGAATATTGTCAATTGATGTTTGCCATGATTTTATATTATATATAATATAAATTATATATATATATATATATATATAATATCATATCTAAATGAACATTACAGAAGACCTTTAATAGTTTGAGTTTTTATTTAGGTAGGAATCCTTGTTGAGCCAGATCCACAATAGTTTCCCACAAGATAGATATGCTAGTGTATCACCTTTGGTTAACGCTACTATTGAATCGCATGAAAGAACTCACGAGGTGTTGCTTCCCTTGGGCCCCTAGGATAATGGTCCTCTCTTATAAGTTTTAGTCTTGAAATTCTTGGGGATTCCTTCTCCTTTTTAGGAATATTTGGACACCAGTCTTCCAAAACCCTCATGGGATGACTTGGCAAAGGGCCTAGATCTGGAGGGCTAGATTGCTTCCAAAAACCATATTTTCCTAGTCTTTGAGGATAATGGCACCTTTGTCCTGGTCTTAAACTCTTTTGTATAAAAATATGACATGGAGTTGGCCAAATCCATTCTTTCTAGAGTAAATGGTTTCCATCCAAAAATTGATGCCTTTAAGAAATGAGCCAAAGAAAAATGGAAACCAAAGGGCCACTTTGAGGTTGTCACTTTAGCCAAAGTTTTTTTCCTTACCAACTTCTCTCTATAATAAGATTGTATCAAGGCTCTCTTAGAAGGCCCCTAGTTCATGGGCAATGAGGGGGTTTTAGTCACGAGATGAAAATCTAGTTATAGCCTCAGATCCACTACCTTGGATGATTTCCCTATATAGGTCCTCCTACCTAAGCTCCCTATGGAATATTGGCACCCAAAAATCATTTTTGGTATTGCTAGAGCCTTGGGTCAACCCATTAAAATCAACCCTATCACTCTCTCTTATTAGAGGATGGTGGTGGCCCATGTCCACATCTTCCTACCAGCTAATAAACCCCTCCTTGATGAGATCAAAATAAAATCTAATAATGGGATCTAGTCGCATAGTATTTTTTTATGAAAACAACTCAATCATTTACCCCAGATGCAATGTTCCCAGTCACTCATTGCATGATTACCCAAAAAAAGGAGACCCTTTAGAAGATCTTCTTCAGTGTTAAGAAAAATTTGGTACCTCAAAAAATGTTTATTTCTCAAATCACCCACTAAGTATTAGCTCTCTTCATGAACCTTTCAAGAATCAAATTTATGACAAGCCCAAAGGTGTTTCCTTGGTTGATCATAAAAGGAAGTCTATTCCTTTTTCCTCCACTCCTTCATGGGTCTCTACCTAAACCATCCTATTTCTTCATGCTCATTCTTAGAATGTGTCATCCTCTCACTCTTTGATGAATCTATTAAGTATGGAATGCTCTAAACCCTTTTCCCCTCCTCTTTCTTTGTTTGATTTCAATCCCCCTCCCTCCCTTAGTAGTCTAGGCTTGACCCCTTTACACCCATCCCATTGTCCCTGTCCCCCATCCCATTCTCCCCCTCCCCTAAGTGTTATTCTATCCTCTCTTATATCCTCTCTTCCCCCCTCCTTTTTCCCTCCCCCTCTATTATCCTCCCTCCTGTTACCTATGTCTACCCTTCCCCTGACAACCTCTCCTTCTATTCTCTCCTAGATTTTTATCTCCCTCCTCCAAATTCTCCCCCTTTGGATCCTCCCCCCTCCTTCTCCCCCTTGAGTAACCTCCCCTTCTCCCCTAGTTCTCCACTCAGCCTCTTCCTCCTACCTACCTCCCCTAGCCCCCTCGACTTCTGTCTAGGCCCTTATTCATAAGAGCCCCCTCTTTGAAGGGCTAGGTCCATCCCCCCTCACCCCTAAGGGACCTTCCATCCTATTTGACCTCCCTTACCCCTCCTTTTAATTTATTTTTAATCTCTCTTCTGACCCACTATCTCCTTCTCAAGATCCCGACTAGACAAAGGGAACGTGATTTACCCCAAATCTAAAAGAGGCAAGAAAAAAGTCAATCTTGGGGTCACCCATAAGTTGGTGGGTAGATCTCCTCATGTCTTAATTAAAAGTTTGGAAACTAATAAAGATATTTATAATGGCTCCAAATAAAATCTTAAAGTCTTTCATGATCCTAAATGAAAGTTAGATCTTGGAATATTAAGGGTTTAAATAACCTAATAAATAAAGGACTCTTTATAATATATTAAAAAAGGTCAACCCCTCTATCTCACTCTTGTAGGAAAATAAAATGATTGAATCTTATCTTAAAATTAGTGCAACCAGAATATGGAAAAGTGCCCAAACTCTCACCTCAGAGTCTATAGGAGCCTCAAGAGGACTAACCATTTTTTGGAACCTTGATGCACTAGAAGGAGACTTGATTTGGAAATCCTCCAACCAAATTTATTTTTTATTCACTGACACTACTAGCAAGGACAAATGGATCCTCACTAATATTTATGCCCCTAATTTTAAAGCTACCAGAAATCACTTATATAAATTCCTTATGGACTTTCACCAAGGCTGCCTTGATCCAAATTGGATTATGGTGGGGGATTTTAACACTCCTCTCTCCCCAGGGGATAAAAAAAGAGGCATTTATAACCTCATTGACAACATGATTGAACTTAAAGACTTCATCTCTAATACAAGTTTAGCTGATGTGAACTTAAATGGAATCCCCTAAACTTGGTCCAATAAAAGGATGGGAGAAAAATTGATACAGGTCTACCTTGATAGATTTTTTATCTCCCTAAATTGGGATATTCTCTATTATAGTAGACTCTCTTCACTACCCAAAGTTGGGTTTCACCATAATCCTATGATATTTAAAGCTGATAAAATTTGTAAACCCAAATGTTTCCCATTTAGATTTGAGAGCATGTTGACTCAACATCCTATCTTCATAGTTTGTTTGAAAAATTAGTAGAAGGAACCCTTTTCAGGATCAACCATGTTTATTCTCACTAAAAATCTTAACTTCCTAAAAACTAAGTTGAAAATATAGAATAAGGAAGTCCTTGGAGACATATTCCTTCAGAAAAAGTCCATAGAGATAGAACTCTCCATCATTGAAGAATGTAATGCTTCATTGAGAATGACTAAGAACTCTTATGCAATTTTCATAATTTATAATTAAAATAAGAATATTATGGAAACAAAAATATAGAGTTTTTTGGCTAAAAGAAGGGGATATGAACACCAAATTTTTCCACCATTTAGATTATAGGCGTAAGAGTTTCAATAGAATTCCTCAACTATAAATAAAAAATGGAACCAATATTAAGGATGAAGAGGTTATATCTCAACATATCATCAATTTTTTAAAGAAGTTTGTCTTAGAAGATGGTAAGCCTGATAATTCTCTAGTCTCCTCAACTTTATCAAACTTTGATAGGGTATTCACAACCATGGATAATACCTCCCTCATCTAAATCCCCTCTAATGAGGAAATAAAAAGTGTGGTATTTCTTATGGATGGACTAAAGGCACTAGGACTAGATGGATTCCCTCTTCTTTTCTTTCAAAAAATTTTGGACATTATCCACTTAGAAGTTGAAGAAGTGATTAAATAATTCTTTCAATCCAAATCTATCCTATAAGAAATCAATAATACCTTCATGGTCCTAATTCTTAAACAAAAATGGGTAGAAAACATCAAATAATATAGGCCCATAATTCTTTGTAATACCATTTATAAGATCTTCTCTTCTATTATGGTCAAGCATATGCAACCCCTCTTAGATTCTATCATCAGGGAACAATAGGGGGCCTTTGTAACTGGTAGGAAATTTTTTGATGGAATTATCATAACTCATGAAGAGATTAATTCCATATCCAAATCCTATAGGAAAGGTATGCTACTTAAAATGGATATTTTCAAAGCTTATGATCAAGTTTCTTAGTGGTTTCTTCTTCAGATCATAGAAAATCTTAAATTTAATCATGACACTTAAAAAATCATTTGGAATTACATTGATACTCCTAAGCTATCCATAATAATTAATGGGGTTCCAAAATTATTTTTCCATGCTTTTAGAGGCCTAAGATAGGGAGATACCCTCTCCCCATACCTCTTCATCATACTGGCATAATCATTGGGGAGAATCTTGAGATAGTCTTGCAGTTAAGGCTTGATTAAGGGTATCTTGGTGGCCCAAAAAATTGATCTCATCACCCATTAGTAGTTCACAAATGACACTATCATATTAAGTTATGCTTTGAATAGGGAAGAAAAAATCCTCAAATGCATTCTCAATAACTATGAAAAAGTGTCTAACCAATGCATCAACTTTCAAAAAAGCTTCCTTTTCTTCTTAAACATGTCTCTCACCCAACAGAGAAGTATTGCTAAAAATTGAGACTATCAAGTGGGAAATATTTAACCTAACCATCTGGGTATCCCCCTCTTTGCTGGGAAAATGGAATCCCATCTATGGAATCCCTTAATTAACTGAATCTAGAAGAAATTAGTGGGTTGGAAGGGGTACCTAATCACATAGACAGGCAAATATCAGCTTTTAAAGGCCTCAATTTAGAGCATTCCTATTTATCTTATGTCAATCTTCAAAATTTTGACTAATGTAGCTTCTAAAATAGAGCAAATAAAAAAAAATTTCTTTGAAGAGGAACTAAAGAAAGATTTAGATTTAATCTAGTTGCCTAAAAAAAGGTTTGTCTCCCCAAATCTAATGGAGGTCTTGGTTTAAGAAGCATAAACTACATGAACAAAGCCTTATTAGCAAAAATGGGTTGGAATGTAATGAAGGATAAAGGTGAATGGACCAAAATTATTAAGGATAAATACCTATAAGGTGTTGAAGAGGATGCCTTCCTATGGGAGAAAGGACCTCCCAGAGGCTCCACCCTCTAAAAGGCCATATCTAGCTATAAAGACCTTCTCAAAAGAGGCATCTTATGGAAAATAGGCAACGGAAAGAAAATTGAATTTTAGTAGGATGCATGGTTATCTACCACCCCCTCTCATTAAAAGAGACATAGGATGGCTGGTACATTGTTCTCAAGCAAAGATGGGGCTCCAAGATCAAGGACTACTAAGAAATCAAGGATGAAAGGAAGTGTTGGAAAGTCACACCTAGTGGAGGACTTCCCTTGGATGAATCATAAGATATTTAAATTATCAACTAGAGTCTTATCAATATTCATATCCCTTCAGTTCAAAAAGACAACCATTTCATTTGGAGAGTAGAAAACAACAAAGAGTATTCAGTATCCTCAAGCCATGTTATTGAACTTAATTTGGATAGTAACTGGGACTACTAGAAAATCTTCTAGGTAAAGCATTTAACCCCCAAGATTAACTTATACTTTTGGATATCTACTCAAAACAAAATTTTGATAGTAGATAATCTCACCAAAATGGGACTAATCATCCCCAATAGATGTTTGATTATAAAAAAATGTGGAATATTCCACTAAAAACCTATTTTTAGAATACCCCATCATCTTGAATTTATTTAATAGGATTCTTAGTCACTTCAACATGAATTGGGTCAAAACCAATAACATAGTGGATATCATTTTATAATGGAATCCCCCATGTAATATCCCTTATTTTATTTTCCTTTGGCACCTTGCACTTCCCCACTAGTTTTGGTGCATCTGGAAAGCTTGCAATGACAACTTATTGTGAAATAAAAAGCATTAGTAGATGAAAGTCTTACCTAGGATTTGTTAAACCATTTATTAAAATTGGAAGGCCTTTCTTCCAAAGGACAAGGATCCCACCCCCCGTTTTGTGTGACTTATCCTTAACAATTGGGATCTTCAACAAGATATCAGTTCCTCCTTAAAAGACATCATACACAAGCAAACCAAATAGAAAGCCCCACTGGAGGGGTGGATAAAATTGAATTTTTATGAGGCCTCAAAAGGTAACCTATATCCTATTAGTGGAGGAGGTATTATAAGAAATACTAAATTCAAAATGTTAGTGGCCTTTGCAGGCCCCATGGGTAAACATACTAACCATCTAGTTGAAGCTAAAGTAACCCTCTAGGGAATTTAACTAGCACAGAGCCTTAACTAGAGTATAATCACACTATTGGTGTAAGGGGAATTATAATAAATACTAAAAATCCTTGATCATTGGGTTGTATATAGCACACAAAATCCATGTTAAGAATATTTAAGTTTATAGTGAATCTTATTTGGTTGTTAATTTGGTTAAAAATTACCACCAAACTAAATAAGATCATTTTATTCCATAAAAATAAATGGTAGATAGATTAGAATAAACATTATACACGTTTTATATCAAAAACATCCCACATAAGGATAACTATCATGGTGATACAATGGCCAATGTGACATCATTAATTCCCTTTGATATCAATGGTGATTAAATCAATTTTAAAATATGATATTAAATCCAACCTTAAACTACACAAGATAAAATAGTTTCTTTAGTAGTTATTAAAATTACATGTAGTACATCAAATAAATAATGATACAACGATATTCAAAATTTATGATATCATGATTTTATACTAGATCATTTTACTTAGAATGGTTAATTTAATATACAGAGTGTGGAACTCTATTATATTATAATTTATGACAAATTATTTAAAAGAGGATATGATGTATAGTTACTCTGATGTCCTAGAAAATATAAGGTAAGAAACACACTTCTAGAGATGCGTGATAGTGAGTGTGGGGGAACTACAACAAAAACCAATGTCCCATAAATTATTATGAGAGGATTATTATTTTCCCATAATAGAACAAGAATGTGTCAAACATGCTAAATTATTTATCTAATGTCAAAAATATATTAGTTTAAATCATGCTCAATCTCATTAATTACATCCAATTATTTCATCATGGCCATTCTCCCTTTAGGGATTTGATTTGATTGGGAAAATAAATTGGTATCAATAAGATGCCAAAAATTCATAATAATAGATATATAATATTTTAAAAATGGTTATAATTAATCCCACTTGAGTTTACCACTATATATGTCATATGCAAGTTTTTGATGACCAAAATTATTTCTCTATCTGGTTTACATTCAACTACTATTATAGATAGTGGATCATCATTTAAGAACAAAATAGTGAAACTTTTTTCAATAAATAAAAAATTAAACACACCTTATCTACACCCTACTATTCATAGGGTAATGGTCATGTAGAATTGAAAAATAAGACTATTGTCAAAATAGTTGAAAGGTATAATTCAAATTGGCCCCAACGGATGGTTTACACCTTATATTCACACTTCACTAACATACACACACCTACTCGAGCTACACCTTATGATTTGGTTTATGGTACAAAGTTAGTTCTGCTAATTCAGCTTGAAATCCCATATTTTTGTGTTTATATTAAGGGTATTCTTCATGATAATGAGTATTCATATAACTAATTACATTAGTTGGAATAGTTGGATGTAAAATGCACATAGGCTATTGAGCATCTATGATTTTACTAGAATCAAGTTAAGTGAACATATAATAAAAATATCTGGCCACATGAGTTTTATGTGGGTAATCTAATCTTAAAATAAAATAAAAATAATACCAATGTAGAGAAAGAAAAAAATGGATATTCAAACCAAATTAGCTAGGCCCATTCATAGTTGAAAAATTTAGGAAAAGGCATGTATCACCTAGCTACACATGAAGGAAAGCCTCTAGAAAACCTAATGAAAATTATGCACTTGCATAAATTTTACACCTAAAATAAAAAAAGTTAGAAAAAATAAAAATAAATAATAATCAATAAAATGGTGAAAGGTAGGAAGAAGATTTGAGGTAGGTGGTACATGAATCCATCATGGATCCTGAGGGAAGAATTTCATGTGACAATAAGGATTCAAAGAGGAAATAAGGGGAGTTAGTCCCCAACATAGGAAGATAGGGGACATTATTAAGTTCTTATTTCATAACCAAAGGAAATAGAGTTGGCCCATAGTGTTGGGTACAAAGGAGATTCAATAATAACACCTTTTCTAACTTATTGCACATGGGATGAAATAATATTAGGAAAAATGCAAGAGATTTATGTAGATAAGGAGAATTATTTGGACCCCACTATAGAGGATAATGAGTTACGTCTTAATATTCCAAATTTATACATGTAGAAAGCTAATTCTAGCCTCGAAAACTCTCTTTTGGAAAATTTAAATGGTATTAGAACAACTATTGATGCATTTTGAGACTAATAAAATCATAAATGGAAACTTAAAGGCCAAATTGAGGTAATAGATATGTCCAAAATTTATTTCCCCATAAAGTTATCAAATTTAGAAGAATGTATTAATACATTTATTAAAGGAACATAATTCATAGGAAAATCGCACATTGTCCTCATAAAATGGAAAATTGGATTCAATCTAAATAATGACTCAATAGAAGAAGTTATAATCTGGATCTCCCTCTAAGGGCTTCCACTAGAGTTTAGTTAGGAAGAATTTATCAAGTGGATTGTGAAGGCCTTAGTAAAAATATTTGATCTAGATCTAGTTACTAAATTGAAAACAAGGCTTTTCATAACTTGCTTCTTCAAATATGTGTAAACTAATAAACCACTCCTCAAAATGATTATTCTAAAGTATAAATATGGGATATGGAGATAGGACATTGAATATGAAAGGGAAGATGAAATATTCAATACTTACATCTGCTAGACCATGACTCAAAATATTTTCCAAGTATAAATATGACTAGGAAAGATGTTAATCCCCATACGTAGGTGGATAATCCCAAATGGATAAGGATATAACATCCAAGTCTAATAAAAAAATAGAAGAAACAAATTTATCATTCCAAGTGGATCATCCAAATAAGAGTTTAGTAAAGGAAAAAGGGTGAAGACCTCAAGGAAAACATGTTGAATTCATTGAGTAATAATTTTAGGAACCTAGAATATCCTAAAGTAAACCTAAAAAATAATAAGTAAGTATCCCCAATGTTTAAAAATAATTAAGGGGATCATTAATTCACTTTTAGAGGTCAATCATGATAAAAAAATAAAATTGTGAAGGTGTTTATAGATCGGTAATTATCCCCCAAGTTGATGCAAGAGCATCAGAAGAATAATATTTTCAACTTGTAAATACTTATAAATTTAACTCTAATAGGTCTTGTGAGGTTATATGGATGCCTTAGGAGGTTTTGGGAGTCTATAATAATCCATTTAGATGATTTATTTGTCTTAGAAAAGATTAAGTCGACATAGTTCAAGGTTAATGTTTAATCCTTAATTTTTTTTATTAAAAAGGGTAAAAATATATTAATAAAAGAACAAGAGCATTACAAGAAGAACGGGGGACCGAAATCCCCAAAGGAAAAGAAAAAGCATAGAAAAACTAGGGATGAACCCACCTATATGTTGATATGAGCCTTCCTATCTTCCTCCAAAATATGTTACAGATTAAAGCGAAGCTCTGGGGAGAGAGACTCCCAATCCTCAGAATTACCACCATCTAAATGCTTGGATGCCCATTTTTCCAAACAATCTGCTACTCTATTCCATTCACAGGGAATATGAACAAACCTAATTATATCCATGAGTGAGCTAATCCTCAAAATCTACTACACAATCCTAGCCAATTGCCAATTGACATCTAGCACTTTCCTCTTAACAAGCAGATTGATCACGACTTGAGAATCTAATTTGCAAATGATCCTATGCCAACCCAACACCTGAGCCTTCTCAAAAGCATAGAGAATAGCCTATCCTTACATCATGTTGTTGGTTTGCATCCCCTCATGGACCGCAAATAGAAAAATCACCATACCTTCAGAGTCTCTGCCTATCCCACCAGTACCCACAAGGCTGGGATTGCCCCTAGAAGAGCCATCCATATTGATCTTGAGAAACCCATTAGGAGGGTACTGCCACTGACCATCCCTATGAATCTTCTCTTTGCCCTATCAACCTCTCCTAACACAAGCTAAATTACCTACAAATTTTTGGAATCTTAGGCACGCCACCACCTTAGTGTCCTATTTGGATAAAGGGAGACAAACCTCACTCTTGGCCTGCATAGTCTCCTAAATCATCCCTAAAATTTTTTGCTATACTTGTTGCACCATAATCCTCTCATTCTAGAATATCCACCTATTTCTCTCCAACCAGAGCTACCACAACAAAAAGATGGGCCCCCCTAACCAAACATTCTATAGAAAATTTTTCCTTGAGGGGGGTTCTCCCACACCACTCCAAAAATTGACCAAGGATGAAACATGGAGATAGGGGCATTGCCATACATCCCACCAATAATGCCAAAGTTGTAAAGTAAAGGAGAAATGAAAAAATAGGTGAGCATAATCCTACTCAGTCACTCCACACATAACACAAATGGACGGGCCTTGGAAGCCTCTTTTTTGAAGATTGTCCCAGGTCAAGCACCTATTCCAAGCCAACAACCAAAAAAAGTAGTTGCATTTTGGCCATGAGAATTTATTCCAGACCTGTCTCCACCATTGCACTTCTCCCCTACCCAATCTCTAAGATAATAAAGCCTGATATCCAGAAGCAACTATGTAATTTCCTTTAGGATTGGGAGACCAAGCAAGCTCATCTTCCTCCTAGAGGGAGCTACATCAACATCTAGAAAGGAGGTTCAGTAGCTCATCATGCTCCTCCTACATTCTAACAACCAGCCAAACCTCAGGCACTTTTTATTTTGCCACCTCTAGCTGTCTGTAAGAAATGTATGATTTAAAGTCACTCACCTGAGACCAACCAACATCAAGGAATCTTTGGTAAAGGTTCGATAGATTAGGGAACTAAGAAATAATGGGAGGGTTACTATCCCAAGAATTAGTCCAAAAGAGATCCTTGGATCCTTGCTTACAAATCCAGAATAAGCCTTCCTTAATAAGAGCAGCCCCTTTTTTGAGAGTCCTCCATATCACTGAGCCTTTCCCAATGAGTGGATAATGAGGAATATCACTTTGAGTGGCCCCCGAATAGTACTTATAAGAGAGAATTCCGGCCCAAGCCTTATCTTATTCATTGCACCAGTGCCAATAAAGCTTAGTTGCCAAAGCAAATCCATTTAAGTCTGTCTACCTTAAGCCAAGCCCCCCATGTTGTTTGGGGCTACATACCATCTCCCATATAACTAAGCTCCATTTTGAGGTCATCAAAGTACCAGACCATAAAAATTGCCTAGTGACCGAGTCAAATTCCTTAACAATTCCCACCAGGGCAACCTGAAGCATACATCTATAAATGGGCAAAGCCTACACCACAGATTAAATTAATTGAACATAGCCCACAAAAGAAAGCCACCTATGAGTCTAATGATTCACCTTTTCCCAAAATTTATCCAAAATATTTTGCCAAGATTCTTTACATATATGGCCAGCTGTAATAGGAATACCTAGATAAATCAAGGGGAGAGTCCCAATCTGGAAATGCATAGTCTGAGCAATTCACTGCTGTATGGGAGATGGTGTATTAAAGAAGAATATGGATGACTTATCTTTGTTGACCTTTTTCCCTGAGGCCATTAGATAAACATAAAACACCCTGCACAAATTGGTGGCTTCACTCATTGTGGCCATGCCCATCAGAATAGTGTCATTAGAAAATTGCAAGTGAGACTGCACCAACAGTTCACCCCCCCATCACCAGCCTTAAAAATGTCCATCCTCTCTGTTCCTTCTGATCATCCTCCCCAAGCCTTTAGCAAGAATAAAAAAGAGATACAGAGATAAGGGATCTCCTTGTTGTAGCCCCCTAGAGGCACTAAATAACTCTGTATGTTCCCCATTGATAAGCATCGAAAAGGAAATTGAGGAAATGCAACTCATGACCCATTAGGTCCATTCATCCACAAAACCAAAAGCTTTGAGAACCTTCCACAGGAATGACCATCTAACCCTATCAAAATCCTTGGCCATATCAAGCTTAATAAACATTTCCTTATCCTTGGAGCTATCCATGGAGTGAATGGACTCAACCACTATGACAATACCATCAAGAATTTGCCTATCTTCCACAAAACCACTCTGTCTTTAGAAATCACATCACTAAGCCTAGTTTTTAACCTTTCTACAATGATTTTAGATATGATTTTATAAACAACATTACAAAGAGATATAGGGTGAAACTGACTTAGCCTATCAGCTCCTTCACATTTCAGTATGAGGGTGAGATAAGTCACATTTAAAGCCTTAAGCATTTGCTTATTCCATTGAGATTCTTGAACAATAGCTAAAAGATCCAATTTGATAATATCCTAGAATTCTTGATAAAATTTAGCTGGGAAGCCATCAAGACTAGCCACTTTCCCCTTTTTCATCTAGGAAATAGTCACCTCAAGCTCCCCAAGTGTGATATCCTTCATTAAATTCTCATTCATTTCACACATCACTAAGGGCAGAATGCAGTAGAGAACTTGTGCTTCTTCTGGTAATTCCTCATTCACATCTTCCCTAAAAAGAGTATAGAAATACTACACCACCTCCTCTAATATTGTAGGAAAGGAATTAAGTTGCTCACCTCTTTCATTGACCAGGACTGAGATAGAGTTGCCGTGCCTCCTGGATTTAGATGATTGAAAGAAAATAGAAGTATTTTTGTCACCTTCTTGGAGCCATTCTATTTGAGATTTTTGCTTTTAAAAAACTTCCTCCCATAGCTCACATTGCTCTAGGTCTTTCACATCCTGAGCTTTGATTTGAAGTAAGATTTCAGTTAATCCTTCCTCCCTAATTATTATCATGATACCATCAAGCTTAGCCTATGCATCAGCCTTAGCATGAAAAATATTCCCAAAGCTTTGATGATTCCACTGTTTAAGCTTATACTTCACAAACTATAGCGATTTAGCAAAAATATACATCGTCGTACCATGGGCAAGTATGCCCCACCTCCACCAGTTAGCCACACATTTGAATAATGACTGATCTCACAGCCACATGAGTTGGAATCTGAAGGAAGGAGAGTGAGGCTAGTACTTTGAAACACTATTCAAATTAATAGGCCAATGATTCGATCCTCTCCAGTCCAAATTTTTAAACCCTGTAGACCACATAGCCCTGACCTAGTAGCTAGAAACCAAAAAATGATCTAGTCTCTCAGTAATGTAATGTTGGCCAGTCCTCTGATTGTTCCAATTAAACTATCTATTGTTGGGCTAAATGTTGACTAAATTCAAAACTTCAATGTAATTTTGCATAAGCAAAGTAGAGGGGTCAAGCTTTGTCATACCACCATATTTTTCAATCAAATCTAAAATAGCATTAAAATCTCCAGCCATAATCCAAGGTTGGAGGGGAGCCAAGCTGCAGACAAAACTAATGTGGCCCCATAGGGATTGTTTACCCTGCCAGTCAGTAGGGGCATAGACATTGGATATAAGATTGACTTCCCCTATCTCAAAGCTAGAATCCATCATAGTCAAATAAAACTTAGAGGACAACCATCCTATGAGGCCGATCTTGTGGGGGTTCTAAAGGCAAGCTAATCCTCCTGAAGATCTAGTAGCCCCAATGCATTGATAGTCCCCTTGTCTCCACAACTTAGGTGCTAATCTAGACATAACATCTACTAAAAGCTTAATCTCTTAAAAAAAAGGACATTAGGTCTTTGACTTATAATCAAGTTGCAAACATCATTTTGTCTAGGGCTACTATTCAAACCCCTTACATTTTAGGATAGTACAATCATTTCAAAGGATGTAGAAAGTGAGCATCCAGAGTCTTCACTGACCCTGAATCCACCAAAGTCTCTCCCATTAGTTTCATCTTTTCCAGGTCTTTTTTCTTGCCAAGCTTGACTGATTTCTCCCCCCCACCCTTCTTAAGGTCTTTTTGCGAAAGTCCCAAGCGAGGAGAAGATTTACTACTCCTTACTGTTACTAATTTTGTGGATTTCCCTGTTAAAGATAAATTCCCATCTTTTTTAGAGCAAAAAACTAAGGAAGTCAAAACATTCAATATCAACATCTATTGTTCCATATCCATGTGCCCATCCCCAACATCCTGTGATTCAGTTAAATCAACTGAAACATTATTCTCTTGGGCTGGGCCCTTAATCTGTTGATCCAAAATCATCAACCCTGGGTTCACCTCCTGTTAGTTAAGTCATCTAGAATTTCAAATATGTTAAGCGAGTCATCTACCTGTCTTTCCTTCAAAGACCATTTTTGACCCCTTCTTCTATATCACCCTTTAACTGGGATAAAACCATCAATTTTTGGCACCTCACCTAGAATCAGGCCCTTCCCTTTGTCAGTTCCAGGCAGATTACGAGCAGGTTGAGTAGGCTGAGACTCAAAGGTTTTAGATTTGGGACACCATTATTGTAAGTGAGCATAAGCATGGCAAAGACGATAGTGAAATGGAAGAGTTTCATAATCCAATTTTTGTACCCAAGAAAAGGGTCTCACACTCATTTCAATAGCATCAAGTATTGGCTTACTAAGATTAATTTCAACACAAATGTAGGCATAAGTCATTACCTTTTTCCCAAGGATTGACATTGATGAAATGACTAGCCTTCCCAAGAGGGATGTAAGAAATTATAGGGTATCTTCATGACATCATTCCATTGGAAAGTGAGGTAGCTGCACCCACACTGGAACATGGTTTGGCAATTCCTTTGAAGGTATAAAAATAGCATGCCATAGCTTGATAAACGGCCCCACCTGATTGTGAAAGTATGGACCTCCAGCAAAGACTCTACTATAGTCAATCAAGCAGGTAAAAGTGACCATAAAATAACTATTGGCTAACATTGTGATATCCATTTATCCTTCTGGAGCCCATGTCCTCTGAGCCCATGCTTCTAAGAACTGGAACAAAGTCTTGAGACCCAAAAATTTACAATACAAAGAATGATTTGTATAATATTTGATATCGTTATAAATCATGTCCATAAGTATGACTAATTTGGGCCTCTCCTTGCATCTTTATAGGCATCCATTGACCTTGGGAAGTCTTAATCCAGTTGGCTCTTCAACATCACATGGACCTAGAAACGGTGGGGGGAAAACCATTCTAGCACTCCTCAGGCTCTGGGCTGATTACTACACTCGCTGGGCTGACTACTGCACTCCTTGGGCTGACTGCTACACTCCCAATGCCACCCTATAACTATGACCTATTCTCTCCCCCTTGGCACCCTTCTTCCCCCATGCACCTTCCTTCTCTCTTTCTGCCATTTTCATCACAGTCCAAGATAACATAGATCAGAGTAATGAGGTCACCATGCTTTTTTATATTATTTAATCCTTAAATTATTGTAAGGGTGTGTGATCAATTAAAATGACATGAACCTCTTTGTCATGACCTTAAATTTAAAAAAACCATATTGTAAATATCTTTCTATTTATTATCGTGTAATCTAAATAACTATCTAGAAATCTTCCTACCATGACAAAAACAAAAGAGTATGAGGATATAACTCAAAAGAGAGATTATAGGTATATTTCAAGACCAAATCCAAATAAATACCTATTTAATTAAATAAATAAGAGTCAAATAAAATTAAATATACTGGTATAAGGTTGAACAAAGTAGTCTTTGTAGAAGAGCGAGGTGTGGATGTGTAAGTGAGGAAGTCTCAGGCTTTTAGGCCTATTTTATGATTGTAAATAAAAATATAGTATTATTTTAATGAAAAGAGTCATTTGTGTTTTTATGAGTTATTTATATGCTTATGAGGTTGATATTTAATGCGAGATCTCTCTTTTATGATTGTGTGAAGAGATTCAAGTATAAGGACAAGTCTTAGAAGATGACTGGGAGAAAAAATATAGATTTATGAACATATTAGGTCTATAATTGAGTCATTTGAATATAATTAAGTTGTATGGAAGCTAATAAATCATTATTAAGGTAAATTTAATTATCTATCCTTAATTTTATGTGATATTTTTAATATATCACTTGGAATTCGGTAATTTGTATCATTATTAACTTATCATATTGAATAAGACTATGATAATTATATACAGCCATTGTATTCCATGTATGAACAAATATATGGGTCAAAATATGAGTTTTGGAGGTGGGAAAAAATGGTTAAGATCCTATTAATAATAGATTAGAATTTTAAATAGATCTTGAGTTGTATAAAACTCTTTGGCTCCATATGTATAGTGAAAACCTGAGATCAAAGTTTCTTGTTCTGCATATTTAATGTCGATATAAGGGATTATAATGTAATGGTTAAAAGTATATTTACATTTAAGAATCATTCAAAAACAACTTGTCTAATTAGTTTTTGAAATTATTGAAGGGTATTAATAGTGTATCTTGGTTCTAAGGTACCAATGAAGTCTACTTCGTTAACAACTAACAATAGTAACTAGAATTACACAATCCATTGGTGCCATCCACCTAGTTATACTTGGAGATCATAATCAATGAATTATTCAATGATTTTAAGGTACATTTAAATTTTATATGATTTTATTTTCATATAAAATAATAAAAAGTGAATTATTTTATGTTTTGATGGCTTCAAGTTTGCATGTATGAAATTTTCACAATATACAAGGTCTGACGATGTCATCTAGATGGATAATAAGTTGTGAGATGTCTTGATTTAATGTTATTTTGATTTATTAAAACTCTCAAGTTTATAATTTATATATAGTTTATGTATTACTACTTATATTAAATTGATTACATGTGGTTTAAATACATGAAAGATAACCAGTATTCATAATAGCATGGATAATCGAATCAAACCTTACGGAAATTGTAATTGGCCTAATATATTATCATAAGACAAGTGGTAAAAATTTATTGAGTGAATAATTGATGTAAGGATAGGTGTGAAGTAAATGACATAGAATGGAAATTGGGTCTAAAAAAGAATATAAGATAAACTTATTGCCTTAATATTAACCTCAAAAATAATCAAATAAACTATCTTATTGAAAATTGTAGAATTTTGATAGTGTTATGAAACTTGAATGGAATCAAAAATGTTATTTAATGATAAAAGTGTGCAAAGTGGATAATGGATAAGTTCAAGGATAAAAGAAAAGAGAAATAAAATAAGGACAAGGGTTAAGTATCTTGAGATAATATTTAAATATGAATGTTTGTATACGAGTGTGGATTTAAATAGATAAATATTGTGTAATTTAACCTAGGAATGTCATAAATTTATGGTATTAGAGAAGGGATCTCTTTTTGAAGAACATGAAATTTTGAAACTAATCAGATTATAAAAAAAATAGATTAAATTATTGATTTGGTTACAATGATCAAGCTATAAGAAAATAGTGAAGGAATTTGAAGAGTAAGATAAAACCTCTTGAAAAAGGTATGTATTTGAAGATTTGTTTAAGTGACAAATTACAATGCTCAACTACTTGTAGGTGATTAAAGAGAGGCAAAGTGAAAGGTATTAAAAATCAAGGGAAGAATTAAGTGGAAAAAGGAGTCCTAAAGCCATACAGGCTTGAGAGAGCTAGTATAAACTCAAGGAAAAATCTCAAGGAGATATTAGAGAGGAAGAAAAGTCCAAATGAAGGACTGATTAAGTTACCAACAGACTAGGGTGAAAAACACCTAGGTGAGGTAATGGAGATAGAAAGTAGTATTACATATTAGACTTCACTAAATAATATTAAATGGATATTGATCCATTTTGGTTCATACATCATGAATAAATCAATAAAAATAATAAATTTCAAAATAATTGGAAGAGAAGAAAGAAGAAGCAACATTACCTTTGAACAGGAGCTCAAATATTTTCCCACCAGGGAGTCTGATGTAGGAGAATCAAGAGAATAATATTTTCAAATTGTAAATACTTATCAATTTAAATATAATATGTATTTTTAGGTTTTAATGATGTCTTACGAGTTTTTGGGAGTCTATAAGAAGCCATTTGGATGATTTATTTATCTTAGAAAATATTAAGTTGACATAGTTGAAGGTTATTGTTTAATACTTAAATTATTGTAAGGGTGTGTGATCACTTAAAAATGAAATTAAACTCTTTATAATGACCTTAAATTTCAAAAAACATATTTTAAATATCTTTATATTTATTATTGTGTAATCCAAAGAACTATCTAGAAATCTTCCTATGATGACAAAGTTAAAAGAGTATGAGGATAAGACTCAAAAGAGAGATTATAGGTCTAATTCGAGACCAAAGTGAAAAAAATACCTATTTCCATGAATAAATAAGAGTCCAAAGGTTTAATAAATTAGTCTTTTTCTAAGAACAAGGTGTGGATGAGTAAGTGAGGAAGTCTCAAGCTTTCAAGACTGTATTATGATTATAAATAAAAATATAGTATTATTTTAATGAAGAGAGTCCTTTGTATTTTTATGGGTTATTTATATGCTTATGGTGTCAATAGGTAATGTGGGATATCTCTTGTATGATTGTGTGAAGAGTTTCAAGTATAAGGAAAAGTCTTAAAAGATGAATGTGGAGAAAAAATATAGATTTATGAATATATCAGTCTGTAATTGAGTTGCTTGAATATAATTGAGTTATATGGAATATCATAAATCATTAGTAAGGTAAATTTAATTACCTATCCTTAATTTTATGTGATATTTTTAATATATCACTAGGAACTTGGTAATTTGTATCATTATTAGCTTATTGGATTGAATAAGACTATGAAAATTAATAAATCCATTATATTCCATATATAAAAGAATATATGGGTCAAAATTTGAGTTTGTGGAGGTGGGATGAAATGGTTAATATCCTCTTAAAAATTGATTAGAATTTGAAATAGATCTTGAGTTATATGAAACTCTTGGGATCCATATGCACAATTTAAACCTAAGATCAAAGTTTTATGTTCTACATATTTAATGTTGATATAAGGGATTATAATGTAATGGTTCAAAGTATATTTATATTGAAGAATAATTAAAAAAAATTGTATGATTAGTTTATAAAATTATTGAAGGGTCTTAATCGTTTATTTTAGTTCTAAGGTACCAATTAAGACTTCTTTACTTCGTTAAAAGCTAACAATAGTAACCAGAATTGTAGTCTATTGGTGCCATCCACCTAGCTATACTTAGAGATCATAATCAGTGAATTATTCAATGATTTTAAGGTGAATTTAAATTTTATCAAATTTTATTTTCAATTGGGAAAATAATATAAAGTGAATTATTTTATGTTTTTATAGCTTCATGTCTGTATGTATGAAATTTGCATGATATACAAGGTTTAATGACATCATTTAAATGGATAATAAGTTGTGAGACATCTTGATTTAATGTTATTTTGATTTATTAAAAAATTGAGTTTACAATTTATATACATTTCATGTATCATTACTTATATGAAATCAATTACATGTGGTTTAAATACATGAAAGATAACCAGGATTCAAAATAGTACGAATAAGTAAATCATACCTTGAAGAAATTGTAATTGGCCTAATATATTATCATAAGATAAGTGGTAAAATTGTAATGAGTGAATAAGTGATGTAAGGATAGGTGTGAAGTAAAATGACTCAGAATGGAAATTTGGTCTAAAGAGGAATATAAGATAAACTTATTGTCTTAAGATTAATCTCAAAAACAATCAAATAAACTATCTTATTGAAAATTATAGAATTTTGATAATGTTATGAAACTTTAATGTAATCTACAATGTTCTTGAATGATAAAAGTGTTAAAAGTGGATAATGGATAAGTTTAAGGATAAAATAAAAGAGCAATAAAACAAGGATAAGGATCAAGTATCTTGAGATAGTATTTTGATAATAATGATTGTATACATGTGTGGATTTAAATAGCTCAATATTATGTAATTGAACCTAGGAATAACATCACAAGATAAATCTAAATATGACAAATCCTAGTCCATTCATGTAAAAAGAGGTAGTAAATTGAATGGGATAAGTTCCAAGGGAAGAAGGAGCTACTCCAATTCCATAACATTCAAATAAGTTGTATTAAATGGCTCAAGAAGAGAAAGATATTAGAAAGGAGGATTTCACCCTAACTAGAGACAAATATAAAATGAATTAAATTTATTTCAAGGAGAGATAAATTTAAAATTTTATGATGCCCGAAGAGGGGATGAAATATCTAGATAAATAAAAATGGATCTAAGTTAGGAACATGAGAATTAGAAAGAAAAAGTGGAAGTGGTAGAGGGGAAAAAACCAAAAGGCAAGATGGAAGGACATAAATTAAGGAACATAATAACATCAAAAGAGATATCAAAAGGAACTTAGAGTGCCTTGTAGAAAGGTAATATTTACAACTTTTTAAAAAAATTAAGGTCATTTCATGGAATGTAAGAGGGATTAACAATCCAAACAAATACATGTTAGTTAGGAATTTAATATTGATTCATAAAATGGATAATCTAATCTTGAAAGAGACTAAGTTATTTGATGAAAAATTATAAATATTCAAGGATATGATTTGATAAGTCATTTTATGTAGGGTTAGGAGTAGCAAGGGCCTCTGGTGGTTTAACAATGTTTTAGTATCCCTAAGATTTTTAAGGGGAATTTATTTTGTTAAACAATAATCATATGGATATGGTGTTTTTGGATAAAGTTAAGAACTCTGATTGGATTATCTCTAACATATATTACCCTAAAACTAAACTAGAATGAATCAATTATGGGAGAACCTAAGTGGGTTCAATAAATATTGTGCAACTTAGAAATATATGTTGGCTGGAGATTTCAATACCTTATTGTTCCTATGGAAAATAAATGTGTCAATTATGACTACAATGACAATATGGCTGACCTAAATGAATTCATAGTGCATAATGGGTTATTATATGTGGAATTATGTGGATCCCAATTCACTTGGATGACTATTAAAATTGGGGAAAATAATATCCATATTAGTCTTATAGATTTTTAATTTCACTAGATTAGGATTTGAATAATTGTTGAAAGGTCTAGACCCTTTCAAGGGTTAGTTTAAATCATAACCTAGTTATGTTTCATGAGGATAATGTGACAAAGACTAAACATATGCCTTTTAGTCTATAAAAAATGGGGTTGTATCACTTGCATCTATTGGATTTATTAAAATTATGGCGGTAGGAGGAAGTCCAAGACTATGACAGTTTTCTCCAGCCTGTAAGGTCAAGGTTGTTGTTAATGCCTCTAAGTGTATCACAGGTGCTCTTAGTGTTTAGAGAACACTTCTCATTTTATAATTAAAATAGTTTAGAGCATTAGTTATAGTTTGTGGTGATCTAGTCACCTATGATGAAATAATGGTAGAACAAGCAGATTGTTCCATAATATTTATATTGATTGGTGGTTGGGAGCCACCTTGGTCCTTAATAATCCTTGAAAAGTATGAAGCAGATATGATTTATTAGTTAATTATGATCAAAATCTAAAATAAATATGAATATTTACAATATGGTTTAAATTAGGGTGATGTGGTTAAAAAAGGAAACAAAAGGAAAGGTATGAAAGAAAGGAAGCATGTGATTGTTGATCTTTATTTCAAACATTATGACAAGGCTTAAATTCCAATTGGACATGCATTTAACCAATGCATAACATAAAATAGCATATTCTCAAATCCCATTACAAACCAAGAAAGTATCTAAGGATAATATAAGTAAGAATTGACTTTACTTTAAAGATTTACTACTATATTAAAATATCATTTACACATCTTTATGCAGAGAAAAAAAATGAAGCAAATTCAATGTCATTCAACTAATCTAGTGTTAGCCCAAATTAGAAACCCTGTATTGAAGATACACATTTAGAATTCTTAAAAAAAATTCAAATCCAAGATCTAGAAAAAATAATTGAGAAAGAAGATATGATAACAATCCACACAAATGATTAAGATAAACTTTGTAGTTTTCCTTGCTTGTATTAAATTAATCCAAAAGTTATAAAGTAGTTTTAGCTCTCAGAAATCCCTCCCTTTTTTACTATAGATAATTATCCTTTTATAGGACTCAAGGAAGCATGTTAGTCAGTTAAATTGACTGAAAAATGTACAAAGTAAGGAAAAATATCCTTTTTATAATATTCCTTAAAATACACTAAATTTTCCAAAATAATTTGGCCTTTAAGTAACATGCTAAAAAAATGCACATTCCTTTACAAAAAATATTCCATTTTTTAAATATTACAAAATTCATATGGAATAAAATATTTCTAGCTAGCTTGTGGGCCCTGTGTTGATGTTGGTGCTTGCATTTGTTAAAGGATATTCAACCTTTAGTGTTGGTCACTGATAATCCAAACATAAATTACTAGTTTTAAGAAAAGTTCTTTCCCATGGTATTCCAAGTCCTTAAGGTCCTTCTCAACCTTGTCCATAGTTTGCTTGATTCCCTTGGCATCTCCTATTTTATTGTTAGAGGAGAGAAGTAGACCCATGAATTTTCTATTAGCTTCAAATATTTGATTCTCTCCTTGTTTCCTCATTTCTTGCATGAATTTAAAGGTCCTTTATTTAAACTCTTCATCTCCTATGAGACCCAATGGGCTGAGGGTTGTGGGCTCTTTGATCAGGCTATCTAAGATATGAGACATTTTTCCTTTTATCTTATTAAAGGCCTCATCAAGGTTTTCCATCTCCTTGGACTAGCTATATAGGGCATAAATTTTGTCAACCAATATGGCAATATCTATATTCAAATGTGCCTTGCTAATAGTTATAAAATTTGGGACTAGATTCTTAGATAGGGCCTTAATCAGTTCCCTTACTTGAAATATTGTAACCTACCATTGGCCAATTTGCCCTGTTGCCTTAGATACTTGCATCCCTATTTCCTTTTATCTTGATTTGGATAATTTCAAAGAGCTGATTAGTCCCACTATGATGTACTCAAATTTATTGAACCTATCCTCATGAATGGATAACATGGTAGCCTCTTTTAAATTCTTGTTTTCCTATAGTAGACCCTTGATCATTATTTACAATTGATCACTTTGAGCCAAGGATACTTTGAGGATCTTTTATTTAAATATCTTATCCTATCCAATATTCCATTTAGTTACTGGAATTAAACTAAAAAATGGTTCAACCTTATATAAGGTGAAATCTTCACCCCTACCATAGCCTTCTTCTCAATTACTCATTTCATGATGGTAGATTCTAGAGTAAACCTAACTCCTAATGATGATTCAGTCACTTTTGGAGTAGGTATCTCAACCTATGCTTCACTTGAAGTTTTGGGAGCATCCATTTGAGTGCCAACTGATCCTTTAAGGGAAATCATATTTTTATCCTTCCTTTATTATTTTATCTCTATAATCCAAGGTTTTATTTCTTCATGAACATGAATGTTCACTAACTTTGTAATTTCCCAGTAATGGTGCATGGTTGGTATATTTTGCAAATTCCCATAAAGAAGCACTCAAGAATAGTGGGTCCCTGGGTTGGGTTTTCATCACTAAATACATTGACCTCACTCAATGGGTGAGTGAAGGTCATTATGGGTTTCTTTGGTCTTGTAAGGACCAATACCAATTCAATTTTTCTTTTTTGTGGGGGATTAATGGGAATTAGGTCTAGTGTTATGTCCTTGACTTTATCCTCTTATATCTTTCATTTCAACTCAATTTGGGATTAAGTTTCTTCCACTTATTCCCCTTCTTAATTTGACTCATAGGCATTGGCCAATGTTTGTAATGTATCTTATACTATCTCACCTAGATTTAATGTAATTACATATATATATGCAATGGGGGATTCTATCCTTTTAGGCTGGGTTGAAGATGATGCCCCTTCACCAGGTCTACTTTCCTTGGGCCTCTATTTAACCTATACTTTAGGATTTTATGCAACTTGTGCCTTAAAATGATATGTTTCTATATGTTTTTCTGCTAGAAGAGGTATAGAAGATGGACCTCAAAACATGTGGTACTATCTTGGATTAAGTTTTCAAATATCATCACTTCCCTTCAGATCTCTCATCAACCTTGATTTATGGCTGATGTTGAATTTATTCAACCTTGTTAGGACCTCATAGAAGGATGAAGCTTTTATATACATATAGTCATAGGGACCTAGGTGATTCTCATAAGGCACATTTATTTGTTTGGCTTTCAAATTCTTTGTGACCTTATCATTTGGGTCCCATTGCCTTAAGTCATCATGCTACAATTTGAAAGAGGATCTATGTCTAGTAGAATCTTCAATGTTGTTCCAATAATAGAATATGGTCTTGAAAATAGCCAAGGGTAGAATATGTAGCAATATTTTCTCCTTATCTCTATAAACACCATATATACCATTTCATATTTTAAATATAACTTCCTATTTAGCTAATTTATTCAAAACATGGATTGGTAATCTTAATGGAGTGCATTATGTTCCCTCAATCTAGATGACTGTGTAGTCCAACTAAAACCATATGTCTCCAATGGATTCAATGGATTTCTTTTTCAATGGTATAATCCTTAGTATATAGGTTCATGTTAAGGATTCATTCAAATTTGGATAGATGAAATCACATATAAAATGAATATGTTTTCTATATTTGAAGATATGTAACTTGGAGTAAAATCAAGACACTATTTATGTCCTCTTAGGAGACCATCCCTTAAATTTAGGGATCTTGATTATGGTAACTAGGGAATCTAGGAGGTAGTACATCATATATAATTATCTCCTAATGCCTTTTTTGACTATGGATATCTATCTAGATAAACATGTATTGATAAGATCACCAATAGGAGGATTTATCTCCTTTTCAATCATGTAATAGACTAGGGGTACCATATGATATCAACATAAGTGGTTGTGTGGATTTTAGAGAGTTTTTTCATTAGGGTCATTATTAATCTAATTCTAGGTCAGAATTGGCTAATGGGAATGTTCCCACTAGGGTGAAAAAACACATGGCATCCAAAATACAACCATAGTGCTAAGATGTCTTTGAGGTCATTATTCTTAGCCCATTTATTGAGTGTGAACACATCTACCAAGGGCCTAATAATCTTGTATTATCTCTCAAATTCAATGGGGTATAAATAAGCAATAAATTTAAAAGTACACTCATTAATTAACATGCCCTTTTAAATTTTACATTCTTTAAAAATAGGGAGAAGGACATCAATATAGTGAAGTACCTATGGTTTAACCACTACGTGATTAAGGATCAACATTTATGCTATAACTAGGTCATAATACCTCTTCTTAAAGGATGAAATCTCCTCATATTCTTTAGTTATTAGTTTTAGTTCTTCAATTATCAAAAAGATCTTGGACCAATTATTTTCTCTAATGTTTAAGGACACGGTGCTAAGTACTATGTCTTTAAAGACCCTTCCTTCTGATTCCATGGTCAAATATATCTCGGTGTCTTATTTGTGTTGCCTCTAGGCTACCATGACTATGAATTTTTTAAAATACTCAAGTAGTCTATAAATTGTCTCTAGATTAGTTTGCACACACTTATATAATAATTTGGCTCTTTCTAGCTCAACTTTGGTTAATTCAGGGTCAAATTAGGGTCAGGGTAGAGACTATGGATTTTTTATAGCTTTAATCATGATGGTTTACTTGGACTTAGATAAATTCATGCCTTATATTTGATGTAGACCTTTGCATTTATACATTCACTTTTCCAAGCCCACAAAATCTCTAGTTTTATCACCTTGTACCCATGTAGTGCCTATGTGGCATCTTGTTGGTTGTTTTTTTAGCACTTTTCATAATGTCTTTGAATAACTAGCCATTTCCTTTTAAAATCTACCTTTTGTCTCATAGCATCTAGTCTTTATGTATGAATCAATGTGGGATGTTGGTCTTGATCTTGGTGTTTGCAAGCTATCAATCTCTATCTGCATTAGGCCTCATGATTATGACACTTGGTAGTTATGTGGGCCCTCAGAGCTCTACACATCACCAATATATGCATTAACAAGATTCCACCAAGTGGCAATCTCATGCTTCTCATAACCTTGTTGAAAATTCCATCTTGGCTTTGAACTATCTGATCTTTCTTGCATGGATCAATGCAATCCATATATCTTGCAAATATACACAAACTTTAATTAGTGTCAAGATACAAGAATGAACTTAGGATAAATATTTTAGGCTATAGTTATATTTTTTGTTAATAAACATGAAAAAAACTTTAGATCAAAGTATTTAGGATAATTTTAAAGAACATTAAAAGGGGTATTTGAATAATAAAGGATTTAATGTAAGGTTTTAACCTAGGGTTTTATCATGTTAATAAACATGATAACAATTTAGACGAAAAGTTTTAAGCTAAGTTTTATGGTAATGGAGCCCTTCATTAAACTAAGATTATTAGGCTAAAAAGACCATGGGGCACACACACACACACACACACACACACACACACACACACACACACACACACACACACACACACACACACACACACACACACACACACACACACACACACACACACACACACACACACACACAAAGGCTCAGGTCAATGTTTCAAAGTATGACTAGATTCTAGCATGATATTCAAGCTTAGCCTATGCAAATCTAAACTTATTTATAAGTATTTTGAGTTTTATACATGGCCTCAATAAACTAGATTAATCTATGGAAGACCAATTTTTAAATTGAGATGCAAGTCTTAAGTGTATTTATCTTCTAAGTGAGATTAGATATTAAGATAAATTTTGATGGTCTCATAGACATCAATGATGGCCTCACAGGCATTAACAACATTCATGCAAACATCAAAATTAAGCTCTAATAACTTTTCATATGGTGTTAAAATTTGACGACATCACGAATGTCAAGAATGGCCTTGTAGTTATCATATGATAGGCACAAGAGTGTCAAATTTAATTCTCAACCATAGTTGGTCCCACATAAGCTTGGGTTAAATATGCTCTATCAGATCTTCCCTGTGAGTAAGCATACATCATAGATCATGATCCAAATGGATGCATGTTATTGGTCCTTATAGTCATAAAGTGGATCGAGTTAGCTCAGGGCCATATATAAAAATTAGACTAAGTCATAAGCCTAAGTAATTAAAAAATAATAACATATTTACCCTTTGAATAATTAAAAAGTATAATTCAATATCCTATCCCAAGGTCCTTTTGATATTAAGTTCAAATGCAGAAGTGCCAGGTGTTAACTCTATGGGGCTTCAGAGCTTTGACTCTATTAACCCTAGGAAGAGTTTGTAGAGTGTTTATTTTTATATGTTATCTTGTGAGACATTGATTATGATCTAAGTGATTGAGTGAGGTTGGATCAATGGATCAAAACCAATTGCATTGGGTCATTTTCACTCCATCTAATTAATGTTTCTTGATGAAGCATGAACTATTGATCCTGTGAAGAAGCAAGATATTTAAGTTAGATCTTAAGAAAACATAAAAACTTAGGCTAAAGTCTTAGGGTAAGGTCTCATTTATGTTAAAAAACATGAATGGAGATTTATGGCTAAGATGTTATGCTAGGTATTAAAAGAGACCATGAAACATAAAGTGAGGTTGAGTTAGAAAAGTAAATGACCCTATAAACATAAAAGTTAGATCCTATGTTAAAATAAAATGGAACAAGGAGGGTACAATATAAAGGGACCAAACATTATTTTTAGGCTAGGGCTTAGTCAGTATTAAAACATGATTATGTTTTAGCATAAAAATTAAACTTAGTTCATTATATCTTTTAAAATGCTCCCACCAATTTTGTTCCCACAAAATTTGAATTTAAACTGAAGGATCTAAGTAAGGGTTTTTGAATGAGGGTTTTAAGATGTTCAAAACATGGATTTAATCTTTAGTTACTACAAACCAAAGGATATTAAAATATTGAATGAGGGATAATCTATAAAATGCAAGTGTAGTCTACTCGATGAAGGTCCCATGAAACCTATAGCTGAAACACGAAGATCCATTATTAGCAACTTAGGTAAAGTTAAAGTAGGATCATGAAAAAATAGGCCACCCTTATTAGGCATAGATGATATTAAAATTCCAATAATCTATAAAACATGTCTATTTTTTAGTGTTAAGTTTCAAATTTTTACAAGGGTCCCTATTTTTAAAAAATGGGGGTATTTGGTGACTCTTGAGGGAAACATAACAATATGTTAGAACTTAGAGACTGTAGTTTAGACAAACAACTAGGTCACCTATTCCACTTGACCAACACCATTATTAATACCAATTCATGGTTAAAAGAAACCTTATATTTGTAGAATTAGGATTAAACATCAAAACATAGTCATGTTGTGTATGTGCTTTGATTCCACCTACTATTTGCAATGAGATTTAGGGGACAACTTCCAGGTTTCAAGTCTTTAATAATTAACCTTGACTTGGAGCATGTTTGGATACTCATTAATCATCATGATCTTATTTTAGGAAAGTTTTGTGCATTACTCTACTATTAGTTGGGCATCTATAACCCCAATAGACATGCCTTTGGCTCCACTCATGACCTTGCTTTACTTCTAGCTAGGTGTCCATAACCCCAATGGAGATTACCAAAATCACCTTTGCTTTAAAATATTTTGATTTTCAAATAATCTCTTGTTTTTGTATTTTTAGATCTTTTGGGATTTCCAATAAAGGTTGAGAACTAGGATAGCTAGGTTTAAGGATTTGGTAAAGTGTCTGATCTTTAGACAATCACCTATGGTTATAACCTTTATCCTAGGTAAGGATATTTATTAAGTGCAAACATGATTGTGCCTTAACAACTTAAACTTTTATTCTACATGTAAAATTATTCTTAAAACCAATTTTAGATCAAAACAATGCTTAAGTCTTTATGGAATAGTTACCTTATTCACCAATCCCTAATAGTTTCTTTAAATTTTAACATCAAGCTCATATTTTAAGCCCATAGTTGTCACATGATTAAGATCCATACCTAAATTTCTAAACCTATGGATTTCTTTGAGAAATCAAGTGAATTTTAAGCTAAGGGATATCCAAAATGACTTATTAGAAGTGATAAACAAAGCAACAAAAAGCAAAAAACATCAAAAATCAAACACACAATAGAGGAAACAAAGTAAGAAGCAAAGAAAAAACAATCAAACATATAAAAACTTATGTACAAATAAGGGATAGGAAGTAAAAGGCTAAAAGATAAATAAACTATCCTACCTAGACTAATTCTAACCATCCTTACAGATTTACTCCATGAAGATTCTAGGTGGAGTAGTAAAAAATTAATGCTTGAGATATTTCCCATTGGTGGGCAATGAAAATTTTTATCCTTGTATATCTTTTAGTTTTAAGTTGTTATCTCCAAGTGTTTCTACAATTTGATAGGGGAAAATCCATAGAGATGTGAATTTACCATGTTTTCCCTTGGGCTTAGATGCCTTATCCCAAACAAGAACTAAGTTTCCTTGCATAAATACCTTGACCTTTGATCACTTGTCAAACCACCTTTTTACTATGATTTGGTGCTTGCTAAAGTTATTAAAAGACTCTTCTCAGGCATCCTCCATATGTAATATGTCAAGTAGGCTTAAGTTTGCAAATTTTTGGTCTTCCTCCATATACTCTTACACAAGCTTGTAAGTTAACAACTTAAGTGTGATGGGGAATATATAATCTTGGCCATATACCAATAAGAAGGGATATACTTTAAGGGCTTGTTTGACTCTTGCTCTATCTATCTAAAGGGTATATTTGAGGATCTTATGTCATGTTCTATATTTTTTTCAATAAACTTCTTAATTGCCTTCATCAAGTTCTTGTTTGTTGATTTAGACACTCCATTCCCTTGAGAGTAATGGTTGGATGAGAAATTGAGGATAAAACCATTATCATATGACCATTCTATCATTTCTATGGATATGAATGTAGATCCATTATCACATACCGAGGAGAGTGGAGTCCCAAATCTAGCGCATATGTTTTTTTCTAAAAACTTGATCACTTCTTTAGTTTTGAACTATTTAGTAGCTACTACTTCAATCCATCTAGTGTAATAGTCAGTAGCTATCACTACATATTTGTGAATTTATGATGAGTTAGGATTGATGACTCCAATGAAATACAATACCCATTGGGTTAAAATTTTATCAATCATGACCAGTTGTAAAGGCATGGCTGCCTTTATCTCTTTTTATGCTAAAAATATGGTATGAATGGCATTCCCTCACATGTTTATGAGCATATTTAAAGATGGTGGGCCAATAGTATCCAACCCTAAGGATCTTGTGGGCTATGTTCTTCCTAGAGGTATGCCCACTTCCAAACCTTTCATGAAACATGTTTATGTTCTTAGATGACTCCTCTTTGGATACACACTTTAAGTACACACCTTCAAAGTTATTTTGATATAGATTCCTAATATTGATCAGATATTGAGCTACTTTGAGCCTTATAGATATTTTTTTATCCCTAGTTAGTACTACAAGACAAGTTCCATTGATTAATAAGTGAATGATGGGATCATACTAGTCATTAGGTTAAAAATTCTACTGATCAACATGCATAATACTTAGTTTGGGGCTAGTATTGGTAATCATTTGAATCAAACCTTCATACCTTACCAATATTTTAGTCTTCATCTTTATGTAATATTCCTTAAGAAAAAACATCTAGTTACCTCTTTTCTCTCCAAGTTCACATTGGCTTAGCATTAACTTTGTGGTTAGATCTGGTAAAATGGCATGCACTTTATTCCTATGAATGTAGTGCCTAAATTTATTAAACACCTTAACTAATTAAAAAGCTTGTTTATCAATTAAAGGATAATTTAACTTAGCATTTTTCAAGTTAGTGCTCATGAAATCAATTAGATAGTCATACCCATCTATGTTCTAAGTTAAAACATCAGTAATGGTGTGCTCAAAGGCAAAATAGCAAAGGAAAAAATCTTATAAAAAGTCTAGACTTATCAAGACTAGGAATTGATTGATTGCATTTTTATATCCCCAAAGACCTTTGATTCCTCACTCCATGAAACTTTATCATCCTTTCTCAACATATCATTTAATGGTTTGATAATTTTTTGTAAAGCGAGAAATGAATTTTCTCACAAAGTTTATTTTTCCAAAAAATGGTTTTAATTCTTTTTTACTATTGGGAGGTTTTATCTTTGATATAACTTCTATTATTTTAGGATCTATAGAAATTACATATTTAGTAATAACATGGCCTAACAAATTTCCCTTAGTGACATAGAAAATGCTTTTTTTAGGGTTGAGGGAAATTCCATACTTTCTACATATTTCAAATACCTATTGTAAATGCATGAAGTGGTCTTCCCTATTCTTAAAGAAAATAGTTAGATCATCTATGTAAATTTTAATGTGTTTATCAATAAAACCTTAGAAGGCATGGTCCATGGCTCTCTAGAGTGTAGCACCTATGTTGATAAGCCCAAAAGGAATTCTATTATAGGCAAAGGTTCCGCACTTGATTATAAATGTTGTCTTCATTATGTCTTATTTAATCACCAACACCTGATTGTATCCTAAAAAACCATCAATGAATGACATCATGGAAAAACTAGAAACAATTTGTATTACTTAATCAAGAGATAGAAGGGGATAATTGTCCTTTTCATATGCCTTATTCAAATTTTTAAAATCAATACACAATCTGGTTCCACCATTATTTTTCCTAACTAGTACCAAATTAACAACCCAGGTAGAGTGTCTAATGGGGAATACAATTATAACATCCAATAATCTCTTGACTTCCTTAAAAATCATGGGTTCTAAAATAGGATTTATAGGCATTTGATTTTACCTGAAGGGTTTTAAATTATATTTGAGAGGTATGGTATGAGTGATGACCCTTAGATCAAAATATTCAAGTTATCATATGACCAAGCTATCACATCTTTGTATTTTATTAATAGTTCTTTGGTTTTTTTGTTTTCAACATTTATAAAGGCTTTTCCAACATTAACTAGTTGAGGTTGATCTTGAGGTCCAATATCAACTACATTGTAATCCTTCCAATTCACTTTGGGAATATTAGAGGCCTCAGCTAACTTATCTTGATAAAATAGCCTTTCTAAGGCAATCATTCCCTTAGGGATCTTGTTGTCATTCAACTGAATGACTTTACCATCAAATGTGTCCTTAAGGGTGGCTTCATCAGCCTCATATATGACCTAAGCCTTAAATAATCCTAATTTATCCATGAATTTAAAGATTTTTTGGTCATCATTAAATAATTTCAAATAGTTTACATTGTCTGGGATAGAAGGACAAGGTATCAACTCAATGATAAAGTTTGGTGAGTTTTAGTTGGGTATGAGATTGGATGCAATAGAGGCTATCTCATCAATAGCTGTATTTTCCTCTCTAGGGATGGAAATAATATTAAAATCATAAAAATACACAACTAAATACCAAAATCTAAATTTTTACCTCTTAAGGTATGATAATTTGCATTGATATTTGTTAGTTACCTGATTGATTACTAGTTTTAAGTCACCATAAACTATTGGTTCCTTGACTTTGCTTTTTATGGAAAATTGTAGTCCTAAGATGAGAGCCTCATACTCTATGATATTATTGGTACATGGAAACTAGAGTTTGTAAGAAGCATGATATTTCTTACCAATAGGGTCAGTTAGAACAATGCCTACCCCAGATCTAGATTTACGCCCAGTCCCATCAAAATGTATCTTCCACAATCTAGGGACAATATGAGAAGGCTTAGAGTCACTTTCCTTGGAATTTTCAAGGGTGAAGAATCATAAATTAGAGTTAATTAAGTTCACTTTTTCATTGACATCATTATATTTTGTGATCATATGTTTCATTCTAGGCTCTCTTTCAACTCTAATCTAGTTTAGAACTCCTTTCCAAGGCAACCACATAAGTGAAAAATATAAACATATATAAATTTAATGATTTTTCCATTCTTTTCTTAAAATAATTCTATATGCATGAAGGATGTCCACCACTTAAATTTATATGAATCATTGGACTCTTAGACTAGAAGCCAATTGCATGTGAACATTTAACAATTCCCCTATCACTTCGACCCTAGACTTATCTAATTGGATGATAACCCTCTCAGACTTAATGGAGGTTAAACCAAGTTAATTATAAATACCTATAGGCATTATATTTGTAGAGGCACAAAAATACAACAAATAGTTATGCAAGTTCTTACCAAACATTCTAACCATAAGTAGGAAGGGTGTAGACTCTGTCTTAGTTTTGTATATAGCAAAAAATTGCATTATCAGTCTTGGATGTCTTGATAGGATTCTTGGAAAATGAATCTAATAATAATTCCCTTTGCTTAATTATCTATTTCAATTCATGAAAATTAATGTTAGCCTTTGTCTTCTTCATATCCTCCATAATATTATAACTAATCCTATTTAAAGAATTAGAAACTTCAACACTATGTTTAGAAGTAGTTCCCTTTAAAGGTTATGATTTTTTATCTAATGTAAGATCTAGAGAAGTGACAAAGTTGTTTAGAGGAGTTGAATTAATCAAAGGTTGCCTTTTCTCTTTATTCCTTAGAAGGTAGGTATTCTTTAAAAACTACTGAAAAGCATGAACTTATTTAGGAACATCATCAAGTTCATTATCTACTTTGAAGAGGAAATCAAATGTCTCCACCATGAAATCTTGGTCAGTAGATTTAGATCATGATGTACCTATGCCATTACCTTTCTTAGGCACTACCTTAAAAGTGTCAAACTCTTCATGAAATGATTCAAAAGCTTTACAAAAATCAATGCAATAAATTTATCCATGCTTAGTAGTATAATGAACTCTAAAATAATTTGTTAATACAACATCAATAAGATTAATGTCCATGTTCTTCTTATCAAAATATGATTCATTGATATTATTATTATGGAAACTGTAATTCTAGAATCTATTATTGGATCTATTAAATCTTTGGAATGATAAGATCCTACTAGAACTTTCACTAGTATGACTAACTTACTTTTTCAACTGAATAAAGTTAGTGATAAAATTTTAGACTATCTTTAAAATAGAGTCACTCTCACTCTTGGGAGTTTTAGAGTTATGAACATGGTTATAAATATAGGTTGGCATTAATTCCTTTTGATCATTTTGATTAAATCTAGTTGTAGGATGATTCAATAATCCTAAGTTCTGGTTAGGGATAACATGGCTCAAGGGTAACTAGTTCAACGCTAGGATCTAATTTAGGGCTAGCTTGTTCTAATTATTTTAAATAAATTTATTCAAGGTAGGCATGTGTGGATTAAGATTTTGGATGGAATAAGAAAATTGTCCTTGAGGCTAAATTTGATCATTAATGATTATTACTTCAAAGTAAACATAGACCAAGGTGGTTATAACTAGAAGAGATCTCTTCAAGAACATGAAAATCATAAGATATATTGCATCTTTATAGATTTATAAAGCCAAAATATCATGAAGTTTGTAGGGATATATGGTTTAAATATGCATATTTTTAAATCTAACATTAAATGCTTTTATGAAATCTCTAACATCTCTCCTAATGGTGGTAAATTATTGGTATAGGATACAAGGACTAATAACCTTACCAAATTGGCCAATAAAGACATTATTAAAACCATCCTAGATGGTGATGTAATTGTCAAGAAAATTAAGAAACCATTCATATTCATCATCCATAAATGTAAAATGAAATAGTTTACATGATACATATTCATGGGTGACATTCAATAATCTTAATGCTATTTTGAATTATTTGATGTGTGCCTTTGTAGTTACAATACCATTTGGACTAAATATTAGAAAATATTTCTGAAGTTTGTGGGGAATGTCATGTACTATAGCTGGTATGTTGATGGAATAATCACCTAACCATGCCATACCTTGATGACCATTTAATGTAGGGGCACCCTAGAGTGGTGATGTTGGAAAAGACTTAGAATATTTATGACTACCTTTATCTCACCTAGATTTCCTATGGATCCCTAGTTAAAGCAGGGGATCCCTTGTTTCTAAATGTGATCTCATTCTAATTATAGGTAATTCCATCTTGAGAACTTTAAATATTGTTTTAAATATGATGTGTCAAGTTAATCTTTACAAAGAACCAAGGTTAAACTTGCACCTTAAGTGAATTTTACAAAGATTCATGTAAATAATAATGAAGGACCAAGAACTTCAACTAAACTAGCTTAAAAATATGTCTAAGTACATAAATATGATCTATTTTTACACTTATAACCTAAAATGAGTTCAAATTTGTAAAATATTTATGAATATTTAACCAAAACAACTATTCTAACCTCAAACCTTTTGAATTGACAAAGTTAAAGCTGTCTTTACCACAATCAAGTGTATAAATTCAAAGAACATTGATCTTTATCTAAGGAAGCATAAAGATAGCTCTTAAATAATGAATATCACCAATATATATATATATATATATATATATATATATATATATATATATGTTAAAATAAACACAAATCTATAAATAATATCATGATATTTGATCAAAATACACTAAAACCAACAAAGATCCTACAAATTTACAAAGATGGGCCATCCTTCTAGTGCAAATGGAAGATCCACATATTTATGACTCTAAGTGTATCACAAGTGTTCTTATTGTTTAGATAACATTTCACATTTTAGAATTCAAATAATTCAAAGCATGAGTTGTAAGTTGTGGTGATTTGGTCACCTGGGATGAAATAACGGTAGATCAAGCAAACTGTTCCACAATATTTATATTTATTGGTGGTTGGGATCCACCTTGGTCTTTAATAATAATTGAAAATTATTAAGCATATATTCTATTATTAGTGAAGTATTATCAAAATATAAACTAAATATGAATATTTCTAATATGGTTTAAACTAGGGTGATGTGGTTAAAAAAAGAAGCGAAAGGAAAGGTAGGGTAGAAAGAAAGCATGTGATTTTTGATCTTTATCTCAAACATTATGACAAGGATCATATTCCAATTGGACATGAATTTAACTAATGTATAATTTAAAATAGCATATTCTAAAATCCCATTACACACAAGGAAAGTATTTAAGGATAATATAAAGAAATACAAGTAAGAAATGACTTTACTTGAAAGATTTACTACTACAATAAAATAGCATTTGAAAATATTTATGTAGAGAAAATAAAATGAATCAAATTCAATATCATTCTACTAATCTAGCGTTAGCTTAAATTAACAACCCTATATTTAAGATACATATTCAAATTTTTTAAAAACCTTAAAAATCTAAGATCTAGAATAGACAATTGAGAGAGAAGCTATGATAATAATTCACATAAATGATTGAGACAAACTTTGTAGTATTCCCTACTTGTATTAAATTTCTCCAAAAGTTACAAAGTAGTTTTAGCTTTCATAATTCCATCCCTTTTTTATAATAGATATTGTTCCTCTTATAGGCCTCAAGGAAACATGTCGGTCAGTTGCATTGACTAAAAAGTGTACAAAGTAAGGACAATTGTTCTTTTAATAACATTCCTTAAAATACATTAAACTTTCCAAAATAAATTGGCATTTAGGAAACATTCTAACAAAATGTATGTGCTTTTTCAAAGAATACTCCATTTTTTAAATATTACACAATTCATATGGAACAAAATACTTCCAGCTAGCTAGTGGGCCTTGTGTTGATGTTATTACTTAATTTTGTTGAAGTATCTTCAACCTATAGTGATGGTCACTCATTAACTAAAGATTAATTACTAGTTTCAATAAAATATCCTACCCATGGTATTCTAAGTCCTTGAGTTCTTTCTCAACCTTTTCCATAGTTTGCTTGATGTCTTTGGCATCTCTTATTTTCTCATTAGAGGATATAAGTAGAACCATGAATTTATTATTACCTTAAGTTTTTTGATTCTCTCCTTGTTTCCTTACTTCTTACATGAATTATAAAGTCCTTTTTTTAAACTATTCATCTCCTATGAGACCCAATGGGCTAAGGGATATGGGCTCTTTGATCAGGCTGTCTAAGATATGAGATATTTTTCCTTCTAGCTTATTGAAGGCTTTAGCAAGGTTTTCCATATCCTTGGACCAACTATCCAAGGAATCAATTTTATCAACCAATATGGCCATGTACATATTCATATGTGCCTTCCTAATAGTTATAAAACCTAGGACTAGATTCTTAGATAGGGCCTTAATCAGTTCCCTTACTTGAAAGATTGTAACCTACCATTGGCCAACTTGGCCTGTCACCTTAGATATTTGCATCCTTATTTCCTTTTATCTTGATTTGGATATTTTTAAAGAGCTGAGTAGTCCCAATATGATGTCCTCAAATTTATTGAACCTTTCCCCATAAATGGACAACATGGTAGCCTCTTTTAAATTCTTGTTTTCCTAGAGTAGACCTTTGATCATTATTTACAATTTAAGTTAAGGATACTTTGAGGATCTTTTCTTCAAATATCTTATCCTATCCTAGATTTTACCTAGTTATTAGAGTTAAACTAAAAAAATGTTTAACCTTCTAGAAGGTGAAATCTTCACCCCCTACCATAGCCTTCTTCTCAATTACTCATTCCATGATGGTAGATTCTGGAGTAACCCTAACTCTTACTGATGTTTCAGTCACTTTTGGAGTAGGTATCTCAACCTATGCTACACTTGAAGTTCTAAGATCATCCATTTGAGTGTCACTTGATCCTCCAAGGGAAATCATATTTTTCTCCTTATCTTATTATTTTAGCTCTATAATCCAAGGTTTGAGTTCTTCATGAACATTAATGTTCACTAACTTTGTAATTTCCCATTAGTGATGCATGGTTGGTATCTTTTGCAACTTCCCATAAATAAGTCACTTAGGAATAGTGTGTTCATAGATTAGGTTTTCATCACTAAATATATTGACCTCACTTAATGGGTGAATGAAGGTCACTCTAGCTTTGTTTAGTCTTAGAGGGACCAATTCTAATTCAACTTTTATTTTCTATGGGGGAGCAATGGGAACTAGGTCTAGTGTTATCTCCTTGATTTTATCCTCTTCTATCTTTGATTTCTCCTTAGTATAGGACTGAGGCTCTTTTGATTATTCTCCTTCTTCATTAGATTAATAGGTACTAGCTAATGTTTTTAGTGTATCTTTTAATGTCTCA
>JARHVA010005548.1:202500-230000 GCA_037957365.1 Torreya grandis
CTATAAGGTAAAGAAGAAATATATTGGAGATAGAAATCTAGAAACATTTGATAAAATGAAGTGAAAATAAACACTATGTTATTCCATAATTCAACCAATAGGAACAATAATAACCTCATGATTAAATAAAATAAAAGATCATACATAAGTGAGTGCAAGTAGGAAAAGGAGGACATTAATGAAATTATTTTCTATTTTAAGAAGTTGATTTATATAAAGGCCAACCTCAGTCCTGGCATTGAGTAAAATTTGTTGGAAACTTTTCAAAAAGTAGTAGATAAAAATGAGTTTATTAAAAATCATATCCCTAATGAATAAAAGTTTTTGATCTTATCTATGAAAGGATAAAAGGTTATAGGTCTAGATTGGATGCTTCATTTCTTCTTTCAACATTTTTGGGATGTTATTCAAGTCAAGGTTATGGCAAATGTTTTATATTTTTTATAATATGTACCATGATAAATTAATAATACTTTTATAATTATCTTACCCAAAAAAATGGAATAATTCAGCTGAGGGACATTAATATGATCAACTTGTGTAATAATTTCTTTAGAAACATGTGCTAAAAAACTTATTCTGAGAATGTAGCCTATCCTACATAAGATTATCTTAGACCAATAGGGGGTGTTTGTGCATGAGAGGAAAATTAAAGATGGTATAAATATCATTCATGAATCCACTCATTATTTTGAGCAATCCCAAAGAGAAGGTATGTTTCTCCAACTATGTCTACAAAATACATTTGACGGTGTCTATTAGAAATTCTAGGAAAAATTCCAAGAGAAGATGGGATTTAATATAATGTTTAGGAGCCTTATCCATGATTGCATTTCCATGCCAAAATTTTATGTTATGGCCAATTTTTATTTGGAAGGTTTAATTTACACTAAGATGGGTATTATATAATATTATCCCCTTTCTTCATATATTTTCATTATTATGGTGTAATCTCTTGGTAGGAAACTAGTGAAATATTTAAGGAATGGGGTCCTTAAAGGCCTTTAAATAACTCCCCAAATTGAACTGCTTACTCACTAAAAATACATGTATGACACTATAGTTTTGGGTGAATATTATTTGGTATAATTTGGGGCCATTCAATATGTTTCTAAATACTATGAGAAGTTTTTTTAGAAATATGTGAAATTTTCAAAAATTTCACTTTATTTTATGCACATCCATGTCAAATTTCAAATAAAGATTTATAGGATCCTTAAACTCCAGATTCAAACCTTTCATATTATTTATTTTAGCACATATATTTGTAGTGAAAGAATAGATTTAGATAGTTGGAACTCATTTTTAGATAGGATTCAAAAGAAACTCTCTAGTTAGAAAGGTATTCTATTATCTCAAGTGGGAAAAATTTAATTGGTTAAAAGTTAACTAGAAAGTATGTTTATTTACTAGATGTCCATCTTTATATTACTATCAAAGATTACTAAATGAATCAAGTAGATCTTAATAATATTCATTTGGTTAGGCAATAAATAATCCAACAAGTTCATATTGGTTTTTTTGAATAAGGTACACAGATTGAAGGGAATTTGAGGGTTAGGACTAAGGCAAATTAAAATATGAATTTGTCCCTCATTGCTAAGAAAAGATGGAAGATAATGAAATATGAGACCATTTTTATTAATATAATAATATCCAAATACATAGAGGGTAGGGAAGATAAGATTTTTTTGTTGGAAAAATGTGATATTACATTGTTAGCAATTAGTGTTTAGTTATAGTGATCTATTATTACTAGTTACATTTGCCTAGATGTCATAGTGGTGGCATAATAGTTAAGGGTTCATTTGGTAGATAGTTACTAGACTTTGATTCACTTAACCAAGTTTTCCCTTTGTATATATTCATATTTTATTGATTAATAACAATGATCAAAACATTGAATCATCTAGTCCTTATTTTTCCACATTTTGGTATCAGAGCAGTACGATGGAGGATTAAAGAAAATAAAGGAGCCATTATTTTTATACATCACTCATGTAGATGGAAGAATATACATTTGTTTTAGAAATTTTTTAAAATAGGTTATAAGCATGAGGATCTAGTTGAATCTATGGAGGAGAGGAATATATAGAGCCTCATTGTGTGTTGCTTTAGACATTGGTGTAAGTTGATCAGTTATGGGTGAGCATATAGTGTAGAAGGTAAGTTCATAGAAGACACTTGGAAGAAACCAATACAACCAAGAAAAATTGAAGCATGATATTTTATGAAAAATATAAAGAAAATAAAAATAACCTTCACAACAGAGAGTAGTCTTATTTCATTTAATTAGAGCACTTGATCAAAGAGTCACAACAAAAGTTGATGCAAAGACTTAATGCCAAATAGAAGACTAAATAGAAATATTTGGAAGTAAATGCACAAGTATGTTATATAGTATGAGTAGAATGATTTGGATGTGACCCTAGAAGAAAAGTATCAGAACTCAAATTGGCTCTGCTCATGTTTCACTAGGTTAGTTTAATTAGAGTCTCATATATTGATAATTTGGTTAGTTGTCAAGTTTTGATTTTTCATTAGTTTTTGTAATAGAAATTTTTATTTATAAAATTAAAGTCATATTTTATTTTATAAGGCTCATATAGTCCTTTGTAGTTTACAATTTTTTACTATAGTTAAAACTCATTTTATTAAATTAAAAAAAAATTATCAATATTTTTAATGTCAGACTTGTCAATTGCAAATGTTGTCAATAGAGTTAAATCATAAAAAGGTATCAATATTTTGTTTTAGGTACATTTTCAATGATGTTAAAGTCAAAAATTTCTTGTATAAATGCATTATCAAGTAAACCCAATGTCTTGAGTCATATGTGTTAGTAGGAGAATTTTTTCCTCAAAAATGACATGCAACTGAGTTTCAAATCTTCATTTATTGAGTAAGCATCTTTATTTAATAGAGGCTAGAAGACACCCAGAGGCTGAAGGACATTTGGTATATTCTCGTTAGTCACCTATGATGGGGTTACACCATTGTTATGGTGATAAATTTTGGTGTGTTTATTTTATGTTTTGTATTTTATTTGTCAATAAAGTATTGAGCATTATTTTCCAATTTGGTACCTCATAAAAAAGAATGTTGTGAGGAGAAAAGTAACTAGATTAGCACTTGGTTCTTGGAAAAGGGTTTGTGGTAATCCAATAAAACACTAAAGTGTAGTAGAAGCCTCTTACAACCCTCCATGTTTGTGGTCAACCTATAGTAGAAAACCATATGAGTTTGTGGTAATACTCATATTCTAAGAAACCATTAAAGGTGTTATTAGAGAGAAGTGTTTCTATCACTTCCAAGTTTTTGGTAATCCTACAAGGAAAAACCAAGGTGACACCAAGACCTTAAAGCCAAAAAGATAACATGCCACCTCAGAAATTGAGTAGGCTAAGTGGATAGTGTAAATCTTTTTACAGTGTTTGTAATAAAGGGCGATCACTATTATGAAATATGATGTTTATATAAACAATGTAATAAAGGGGAGAATGTTGGGAAAATGTGATATTACATTATTAGTGGTTAGTGTTTAGTTAAAATGATCTGTTATTGCTAGTTACATTTGCCTAGATGTCATAGTAGTGGCATAACAGTTAGGGGTTTGTTTGGTAGATAGTTACTAGACTTTGATTCAGTTAACTACAATTTCCCTTTGTATATATTCGTCTTCTATTGATCAATAACAATGATTGAAACAATGAATCATTAAATCCTTATTTTTCCATATTTTTATGGAGGAAATTCTTGGCCATGGCTCCTTATTTTGTAAAGTAATGATAAATACCAAATATTTAATCTGTAAGGGTGATAAATGTATTGTTGGTAATGGTTTAATATTCAATTTTTGGGAATACCTATGGATTTTCAAATTTCCTCTTATTTATTTAGATAATTGGAGGGTTTCTAGTGGTTAATTTAAAACTACTATTGGTGAGAAGGTTTATGATTATTTAACCCATGGGGAGGATGATTTTTGTTGGAATGAGATGATTTTATAAGGTTCCCTAGATAATTTGTACAAGAACCTAAGGATTCATTAACTAAAATATTAAGGAGTAGACATTTACTTATATTTGAAAGAGTAAATATTAATATGGCATAAGGAAAAAATTGGGTGATTATATTATTAAGTCAATTTATTTATTTAATATGGGAATATAAGGGGTTGGTTCATAATGGATTAAACTCTAGGATAAGAATCTAATTCCTAATGTTAAAATATTCATTTGACTAGTCAATTAAAATAATATTCTTACCATTGACAACCTTAAGAAGAGAGGGCTGAAAATTCCTAAAAGATGCATTTTGTACAAATTGGAGGGGGATTCAATCAAGAACCTCTTTATGTAATGTACCTTTGAGACCAAAATATGAAATTTTCTTCAATAAAAAATTAAATTAGTTTGGGTTAAATTTCATTCTATTTGGGATGCTATTATATAGTAGAACACTTCATGGTAACAGCTAGTTATAGAGTTGTTATGGATACTCATGCTTCCTCACATATTTTAGGGTATTTGTAAATAGAAAAATGATGGAATTTTAAGGAATATGTAAAATATCCTAAAGTCATATAAGTTAATAATCATGTGGGATATAAAATAAAGTTTGGAATCATTCATGCCCAAATATCCTATAATGTTTGATGAGGGGGGCCTTCTTTCCTTCTACCTATGTAATCTAGTGGTTCCTAGATCTTAAGAAAAATCCATTAGCAAGATCAAAAAAAATACTTAGGTGGAATTTACCCTTTAAAGTTGTGCTAAACTCAAATATGATGGTGTATTAAAGGGTAATCTAGGGCCAATAGGAGGCAAAGGGTTGATTAGAGATAACAAGGTATCCCTGGTGTTATCCTTCATAATAGCCCTATGGGGAATCTAGGTGGTAGTTGAGAAAATGATTTATAATTTGGCTACGGAAGGTGACACTTTAAAAAAAATTAACTACCTATTAGGGAAGTCCCCACCTTCGTGGCCTATTAAAAATAAAATTAGGGATGTCAAGATCCTTTTATTGAATGTCTAATGTGTTTTGATTCAGAATGTTTACAAGTAAGGAAATGAGTATGTGGACTTTCTAGTGAACTTGGGTGTGTCGAGAGCTTTCAAAACTTAGGCAACATTATATGTGTTCCCCCCTTATTTTTAAAAAGGTGATGGATGAATATTAATTTTAATTTATATTTTTTTATGGCGCTATGTGGTGGGCTCAGGGGCTTGTGCCTATTATTCATTATTATTGGTATTTTATTGCTCTATTTTTAAAAGTTTTTATCTTTTTGGGATTTTGTATTTTTTAAGTTCTTGTTGTTTTCCTTGCGAGCTCTTTACTCATTTTTGGCTATTATTTGGTAGATCCTTGGGGTATGATGTTATTTTTATTGCATAGGTATTGTGATTCTAGTGTTTTTGTATTGGTTTTGCATTATTAAACACTTTTTCACCCATACCTAAAAATCATAATAAATAAAATAAAAACATTCAAATAATGTAAAAACATAAAACTAATTGGAATTGACATGTTTACTAAATTTTTCATATATTTTCTAATTTATGTTAATATATAGCATATCACTTCTTTTTCATACACACATATGTTTCATGGGTATTTAGGTGTGATATAAGTATACACTAGATCATTGATACATGATATTTAAAACGTTGGACCTTTCCTCTACCCATGTGATATGTGATGTTTGTGGCATCTATCTCTATTAATCCCAATTTATACAGACACTATTATTTTATAATCACTTTACATTATCACATTAAGATTATATAATAATTATTAAACATGCCTATACTTATGCTTACATCTTATATAGTGTATTAGATATTCTATGCTACATGAAAAATTTCTAACATGTGTATGCAAGGGCTAGTATGATATGCTTATTCTAGTTGATTATATTTTACCTATTCATCTTCTCATATGTCTTAATTGGGTGTAATTATTTGCTAACTTGCATTGATTATGTAACATTTGATAATGTTCCCTTTTTATTGGTCATAGTGCCCTTGATTTTTGTTTCTATGTTATGTAGACATTTGAACATGTGCTCTCCTTTGCATGTAGAATTTAAACATGGCCATTATTTTTAGTATCCTTAGACCCTTGTTTGTGTTACATTGAGTGTTCTTTCATGTTCACTTGATTACCTATTAAACATGTGCTTATTGCTCCTAGACATTTCCATGATCCATATCATTCATCTAAGGGATTATTGTGTTTGGATAATATGAGATTCATTGATACATAGACATAGACATGATACCACTATATCATGCAACTACATGATTGATAGAGATATGGCATGGATATCTTATCATTTTTAGATAAGGTGACAACCATATTATAATCCCATCACCTTAAAAGGGGAGGGGGTCAAATCAGTGGGGGCATGTCATATAAGAATGATTCCATATGCAAACATTGGTATAATTTGATACAATTTACATTATTTAGATATACACTTGAGTCATAATATTATACATTTTTCACTAATCTTAGATATTTGAGACAAAGTTTTTTAGATTTGTAACAAATATTATATATATTTTAAAGAATAAAGGTTACACTTTTAAAGATAATTTAGCCTGAGACACATTAGAGGTTCATATGGAATCCAAATGAACCAAATCATAGATACATATTCATATCATATACAAATTTATGCACTTACCTTACCAATTGCACCATTTGAGCTTTATCTCTCTATAATAGTTAGCTTCCTTGAGTAGTGTGTTTTAGATTCAACACCATTGATATCCTTATCACTACTTCATATTTGTAGATTGAGATTCAATATGCTTATTTTCGTTAAACTAGTTATTTAATCCATGTGCAATATTATATTAAACCTAGGAAAATGTAGATTCAAAAATCTAATTATATATGATAAACTAGTATTATACACTTATAAAATAGCACTTATGGTTGGACCCTTTAGTTCATGACATTCCCACTACTAAATGGATCACATTAACCATCTCAGTATGCCTAAATTATTATCATATAATTCCAACCCTGACATTATGATTACCCACATCAACTACAACCTATAGTCTACATAAAACTTGATTATTATCATACTTAGACAGTTATAGATCCTTAACCAATTTCTATCCTAAAATAAACTACCATCAATATTAAAACACTAACATTGAGGCTAGTCTCCCTACCTTACAAATAATCAAATTTGAAAAATATTTTGAGATGTATGGGTTATATTATGTATTTTATTTAACCCTATAAAGATATAATTTCAAAATGTGTGGTATAAATACAATTGAAACATCATTCATTAAATACACCAAGAAATATCAATCATGATCACACTAAATTATTAAAAATCACTTACACAATTGAGATACACTTCCTTATTCCTTTATATTTCAAAAAATAGTCATAGGATAAACCTTATTATAAGTATAAATCATTTAAATATCATCTCATGATCAATATTTGTCACTTTATAATCATGATCACTACATGCATGTGCATATATCATATTGCATAATTATTCACACACAAGCCCACATAAGGGGTTAAATTACATCAGTTTGAGTCCCTCTTTGGAGTATATGGCTATATAGTCAATGTTCACTAATCAAGGGTTATTTTAGGTTAGATTAACTTCCCTTGATCCCACTAACCTACATTTTTCAAGATGACATGCCCAAGTTTGAGGACCTATGGTTTTGATAGAAATATTTATATCCAAAATATGTGTGCATGATTTGAGTTGATAATTTGAAAGATGATTTCAATCTATAACAAGCACAATTGGTCATTTAAATAGAGGACCTATATTTGTTATAGGATAGAAACATTATATTTAGGATAAAATTATTGATATTAGTGTTTATATCATGATAGTAGTGTCTAGGTTGAAAAAAACCAAATGTTCATAATGTGATGAATCACTATAGATAATTATCTATCTTATATTGTACCCATATCTTTAAAATTCTCCTATGCATTAGTAACTAGCTACATATTATTTATTCTTCATGTTTCTATATTCAAACTACAATTTAGAATTATACCTTGTATATTTAGCATACTTTCATATTTTTTTATTGTATCATAATATTATGAATATGAATTATTTAAATCACATACTTATAGAATAACTTAGACATTTTTTTGATTAGGATATTCTCCCATAACCCTAATAAAGATATTAAAAGGGCAAAATAGTAGGTTAGAGTTAAAAGTTTTAATCTCTTTTGTTATATTTGAATATTTTGACCAACATTGAATTTAGGTTTTAGTTTATGGCTTTATCTTAGCCATTGGCCTATGGATAATATATAAATTTTGTGTGATGAAATATAAAAAAATTATGGCACAATTCAAGTATCTCAAAATTCTTGAAAAGGACCCATTTTCTATGATAATGACCTGTGGCATCCAAAAACACTAAATGATCTAATTTAAGATGATATCTAGGATTAAATATCTAGTAATAGTCACCAATGTCATAGTATCTTCCCACTTAGATAAATATTTGATAGTTCTAATGATAAAGTGATGACCATTCAAAGAGGTAAGAGATATTTTTCCAACTAAGTTTAGCCCCAAAGTGCAGAAGGGACATGGATTAATAATGTGTTTAAGTTAACTAGGAGAAATGTGAATCTCATGGGAAATTTTTGACACTCATCACTTATTATTATATACTTAATGACATTGTGTTCAAGAGTACGCCATAAACATCCTATCCTATGAATTTTATGGTTAGTTGCATGGCCATAAAAGGGTCCACCAAAAATGTCATTGTGGCACTAAAAGGGACCTTTTTTTATTATTATTATCTATTATCACATCTAAATAACATCGCATTAAAATATTTATGATAGATAACCTCATAAAGAATGACATATGTAGATGCAATGATGCAGAAGTGAATCTTCTATTTTGAATTGGAACCATCTAGATAGGTATGGTTAAATAATTAATTTATGATGTAATTATACAAATGAGACAATAATATCATATGTTTTTCTATGTAGCATATCAATTCATAAATAAAATTGTATCAAAGAGATAATTAACTTTTAAAGGGGAGTCTTTCAACTAGTCAATTTTAATTTGTCCCTTAGTAAAATTTTGGTTGACATGGGTAAAGTGGTTGAATTCACTAAAAGGTGTGATGAAACTCCCAAATTTTTCTAATATGGTTGGTTGATTCAATAATTTTCACAAGTATTAAGACTTCACAATGACCCTTTCTTCCTAATTAAGCATATAATGTTTCAATCTCATTGTTGTGAATATAATGACCAAACATTCTTTTTATTCTTACATATAGTGATTCTTTTAATCAATGAGAGTGTGGATTATTAATTAGATGGATCATTTTGTTTCATTATCATTATCTTGGTAAAACATATAATTGAGATACACCTCATTTACCCTTATGTAAAGTATGACATGTTTTTCAAGTTTAGTTGCCATTAGTGTGGGTGGATAGATGAAGAAGAATTTTAACACTTTAAATAATTATTGGAAATCCTTCATCCAAGTTAAACTATTCTCATTTTTTAGAAATTTTTCATTAAGATGAATTACGTAATTAATATCATGGACTAATCTATGAATTACCCCTAAAATCCCCGTGAATGATGTACTTTTTGATTTGTTATTAGGGGTAGCATGTCTAGGATTACATAAAGTTTATCTATATCTATGTCAATTCCATGCTAAGAAATAATGCAACTAAGTTTATTTACACTTGTGACTCCAAACACACATTTTTGGGGATTAAGGGTGACTTTTTAATCAATTATATGAATATTAATGGTATGTAAGACATATAAGTGATCAACCCTTATTATTTCCTTTCCAAGAAGATCATTAACATAAATATATACTAACTTATGGATATCCTCATAGAAAATATGGGTTATGGCCATTTGATATGTTTCCTTATAACTTTTAATGTGGAAGGGCATAACTACATAATAAAGGGTTCCACATGGTGTAGTAAATGAGGTTTTTATTTAATAATCTTCTAATATTTGAATTTGGTTATATCTAGAGAAACCATCCATAATGGATAGAAACTCATAGCCCATAATATATTCAAAAATAAAATTTATGGAGGGAAGAGGTAAAATATCCTTAGTACATGATTTTTTTATGTCATGAAATTATATGCATATCATAATTTTTTCATTCTTTTTTTTAATGAGGAAGATATTAGAAATATATTTAGAATAGTCCATAGGATTTATGAACTATAATTTCAATACTTTCATGACATATTATTTTCCCATTAGTGTAACCTTGGGTTTGAATGGTATAAGTTTTTAGTTAAATTAGTTTTGAATTTGATTTAGTAACTAAATTTTCTACAACTACTTTAGGATGAATACCTATCATGATAGGATAGGAAAAAGTAAAGGATTTAGAACTTTTGGTGAGGAACCTATTATGGTATTTTACCCCTTGAGGCAAGGATGAACACCTTAGTTTGAGGATCTTAGATATTTATTTATTCCTTATGTTAATGTCTATGGTTTGCTCAGTTAGGGAAGAATTTCCTTATTTAAATTAGTCTAGAATAAGAGGAAGGTCATGTTCCTCATTTCTAGTGTCGAAGACATCAAAATATTCATAAAAATAAGATATTATTTGATATTATAATAATAATCATAGTAATCAGACCCAAGGATAGACATGGAATATAAAGTGAAAAAAAACCCCTTTTTATGTTGTGACGAGGGAAGGACAACATAAGCTCACAATAAATATAAGATAACCTCATAATTTTAATAAAATTCAAGGATAAGATGGGTATCATATTTTGAAATATAAGGGATTGGTTTTGGACAAGGGGTTTGGGCCTAATATAGACCATTAATTTTGATTCATCTATCATCAAATGAGGGGTAAAATGAGAAGATGAATCAACCATAAAATCATAAAGTTTATTACTTTATCTACGAATGGAATCTATGAAAATAAAATTTAAATCCTTGGAAAATTCATGCATGTCATTATTATATAGCTGAATATGTTCAACTTTAGTATGGTATAATTCATAAAATTTCTTAGTCATTAATTGTGAGTAATTTTGGATATTTAGATTCTAAACATCCAATATTTTTTCAATAAGAATCCCTTATAATAAAGCTTCATATTCAACCCCAATATTTTTTTACTTAAATTTTAGTTTGAAACCAAAGGGAATGATTATTCCTCCAAGATATATTAAGATTACTCATACCTATATACTAAGATGACATTTATCCACATCATAGTTAAGGTTCAATTGATTATTCATGAAGTAATAATCATCATTTTATTTAGGGAGGAATTTTTGTTATTTTGAGATCTCAACCATGAAAATTTTAAGTATGATGGAAATACCATATTAGGATTAAAGGCCTTGATATTTAGAGAGATTGTATGTTCCTACTCCATGAGGGTCAAAGGGGATTATAAGGGGTTGATCCTTATCTAATATATTAATAATATCAGCCATAGAATTGGTCAAGATAGTTGTAATTATTATAATGGTATCAATGATCACATTATTTATTATATTAAAACATTTATCTTCATGTTTTTCATTTGGTGATAGTTTTGAAAATTTATCACTCATTTTTAGGACAACAAATTTGGTTATTTTTAGGTATTTTACTTAAATTAAATGTGGGGTTTTCACCACAACATTAATTGGTAGGTGGTAATTAATGTGAAACCCTATTTTTTTATTCATGGTATCACTTGAAGGATGTCAAAGGGATTAGGATCCCATTCATAAAAAAGGCTTTCCATAGATGAAGGAACCTAGTTTGTTAGAATAGGGTATAAAGGATTGCCTTCATCTTATGAATCTAAGGTCTACCAAAGATCATTTTGTAGTTTATATCTTTAACAATTACATAAATTTATGTCAATAAGGTATTTGGACCCAAAGTGACAAAAATAATGATGGTCCCTATCATTATATACTTGAGGCTATCATAGACTTAATTTTTTTTCTAGTATTAGATTACTTGGTTTATCCATAAACAAGTTTTTAGAGAAACTAAAAGTTGACAATGTTGGAAGTTTCCCCATCATCAACCATTGATATATTTACATAGTTGCTATAGATCTATACTTATAAATATAAATAAAAATCTCCCCTTCTATCCATCTCAACATTTGTGTGTAAGTTTCTAAGTCTATATATGTCACCACCATCTCTCAGTTTTTAACTAGGTAGGAATATGTCCAAATCAATATGATTGATCTAATATTGGTGAAGGCATTACAATATCTATGTGTTTTAATCCCAAGGCATAAATTAATTTTGAATGATTGAGAGGATAGTTTATGAGTAAGTATAGAAAATATATATGAGATAATATCTATGAGACCTAAGATTAATCATATTTTCCCATAGGATTGGGTTAGTGTCAGTCTCCAAGACATTTGGAAAATAGGAATTATAGGTTGATATTATCTTGTATGAGTAATGATGTTTGATTATTCTTAAATTTATAATTCTAAAACTCCTATCATGATATTTTTCCCATTTCATCCCAATCGAGGAGCCAATCAAGTATTATTTTGCCTAAGGTAGAGGACTTGGTGTCATGAGTATTGGATAGTAGAGTTTAGTTGGTTTTATTACCCTAAGGTTGCTTTAAACATTTCACTATTGATGGTTAGTTAATGGATTCTAATATACACAAAAATTGGCATTATAAGGTGTCATGGGATGAGTTGTTTAGGCTTGATGGTTGGAATTATCATTCCTTAAGAACATGTCTAATATTTTGTTCCATTAGTCATCAAGGAGTATTTGAATGAACTTATATTCTCTATAGGCACGAGTGTAATGCCTACTAACACTATGAAAAATGTAGTTGACATTTGGATCATAATTCATGGGCCTCTGATTATATTTATATTGACAAAACCATTTTGGGTTGTTACCTTGATGAAAATTTTGATTTTGATATTATTGATAATGGCCAACATGTTGGAATTGGTTTTGAGGTGGTTTTTGATATTTCATGTTATGAAGTGGAGGATGGTTAATATAAACTTCATGAACTATAGGTTGAGTATTCAGGTTCATTTTGATTACATTTTTTATTGTTATTTTATTTCATTGGTTTATGAGGGTTATTTTCTACAATGTTTAGCCTCTTTTTTTGGTCTGTCACATCATCTAAAGTGGAATTTTAGTTCTTGTTTATAACCTTAGGACTTTGGTTGTGGATTTTTTTTATAGTTTTGATGTCTCCCATTGATTTGATTTAGGGAAATAGATTTTTTTGGTTCATAGGTTCTACAATCATTATCAATGGTCACTTGGTCAATTATTAGATAAATTTCAATTCCTTATTAATAACAAAAATATGGAAAATTTTGAACATCCTCCCTCATTTTATTATTAAGTGATTGTATAAAGAGATGACATAGATCTCTTTGGTCCATGTGAGCTGCACTAATAGATGAGTATAATAATTTACACCATCTCGTAATGAAATGGGTAGCCAATTCATTATGTTCTTTATTAATGTGAAATAACTCTCATATGTCACCATTGATAAGTTTTTTCATATAAAAGTCTTTTAAAAATTAGTCATGAGTTTTAAAAAGGAATGTATAGAACCCTACAAGAGGAAATAATAATAGTCAATGGAAATCCTTTAAGGTTTTTTGTCAAAAAATCACAACTACCCAATCCAAAAGTATAAAATTTCAAACATCAGTTGCATATGCATCAACATGCATATTTGGATCTCCATCTCCTTTAAACTTAGGTAGGTCATGTAGGGAATGTAGCAAAAGAACCCATAATATACTATTATTATGGGGATATTTTATTTATTTGGTGTAGGTCCCCATAGTATTTAATTATGTCAAGGACATGGTGGGATGGGCTTGAAGAGGGGCATATGGATAAGAAATGGGTAGGAAACCAATAAAAATAAAAGGAGGCTGATAAGGTGTGGTATAATAGGATAAGAAGTATTTGTCTAGCTAGGTGGACTTGGAGTACATGTAATAGTAGGTTGTAAGATAATTATATGAAGGATCATGATTTGGTTCTTGAAAATGAGGAGTGTATGTGGGTGGAATATTGGATTCCATGTAACTCAAAATAATGTAAGGTAGAGGCATATTTGTCACCACATTATTAGGAAGGGTATAGGTATAGACACTTCCAATATGTTTTTGAAGATCATATTGATATTATGGAGTAATGCTTAAGTTACCATCTTTAGCAATCCATAAGTAAGGATGTCCCTTGAATACTAGTGTGAGGCATAGTTGAGGAGAGGTGGGTTATAGGGATATAATGGTGGTTGGTAGGTTGTTGTTGAAATAGGAATAAATGATGAATAACCTTGATTAAGAGGGTTAGTTTCCATTCCTTGATTCAAAGAGGGTTGGTTACTATCTAAATATTTAACATGACCCACCAAAGTTGATATTATTTCATTCATGTAATAATAAATGGTGGTTCTTATGACCTCCTTAGTAGCAAGCTCACGAGGTATCATTTGATGACCATCAGTGATTTGAATTTTGTAAAGTGTCTTTAAATGATATATTTGGTGTCGATCCTATGGTTTGATAATGATTTTTATTATTTTTCAAAGGATGTAAATGTGTTTTTATTATACTTATCATATTTTATATATTATAGATTATATCAATGTACTGATCATACTTTTTTGCACTTTTGCCATGTAGGCTTTGTAGACTAACTGGTGGTCTAGCTGAAATATGAGGTTTGGTTATAATTAATATATTGAATGGAATGAAATAATAATTAGGGTGTTTTTTGGTGGATTCACATGGGCCACACACCTCATGGAACACTATCCTTGATCTAGTTTTAGAGATAAAGGGATGGTTTTAATATTGACTTTTTGCATTTTGTGCGGAAGTGTTGTTATTCCAACTATGGATGGAGTATTCACCACTAGGTTAAAGGATCATTATATAGGTTTAAAAATATATATTTATATCAAATATGTCTTGAATAGACATATTAATGGAGTGTATAAATACTCAAATAATATGGAAGTGAGAGAAAAGTGGAGAAAAGAGAGAAAAGGGGAATATAGAAAATGATATGCCTTTCTTATCAAGTTAACCAGATTTGTATATGGTGAAATATGCATTATAAAATTCATACACTCAAATTATAAAGGTATGGTTGAGACATATAATGAATATATGATTGGGATGAGTATGTCCATTGGTTAGGTGGATTATGTTGAGGTGTTGGGACATGATTTGGATCATGTGTAGGAAAGGATGTTCATGATGATACCATAAAGTTTTGGTTATATCATATTTTTCATTAAAATTTAATTAATAATGGGAAATAAAACTCTAAGGTCCCTCAGTTTAGGTGAGGATGATATATCAAAGTTCTTAATCAATGTTGGCTACCACAAACTGAGTATAACTAGGTTGGATGAATCTAGGGATTTGATAAAATATTTCAAGCTATCGAATAAATATAATATTAACATAAAATTAAAATATGATGAGTATATTCAAAGGATAAATAAAATAAGAGTGATGGGGATATAAACTTTTAGATCATTGTGTTAGAGACATCACATGCGAATAGGTGCAATGATAGGATTCACATATACACACTCTTTCTCATCAAGGACATTGAGTTATTTAATGATGATTATTAATGTGAGTGGAATGTAAAAACATATATTCTAAGTTTAGTGTTAATGTTTATTTTAACATTACTACTAGGAACATGGGATTTACTCGTATAAAAGATACCTACTCTAATGCGGTATGTACACTATGTAATTGTCATGAAAATTGAAAATATAATGATGTGATTGATTTTTTAAGAATATATATTGTGTAAATTATATATAAAGATGTAATTTTTGTTCTATAAGTGTAGTAACACTATAAATTTCTTCTACTCATCTGGACAAGGCTTTGTTGGTTATTTTTTTGGGTGTTTTTGACAATATTTTAAAAATAAATCAAACTATGATAATTTATTAATTTAATTTGAAATTATTAAATTAAAAAGTAAAATTTAATGAAACTAAAATCCATTTTTTATTTTTAAATATATTTGAATGTATACAACACTAAAATTGAATTCTAGACTAAGGATGCAAGTGTTGATTTTATCCATTTCTATGTAATATTTTACCTATATGCAAACTATAATTTTATTTTTCATAATAAATGATTGAAAATACTATGGAATAAAATATTTATAACATGAAAATTAAAATTATAATTGAAAACATAAGAATCATAACTTCTAGGTATTCAAGAATTAGTTCACATGTGCAAGCTAGAAGACTAGCTTTTTAGAGCTTTAAATGGTTGATTTTTAAAACTAAATGAACTAAGATAAATTAATTCAATAATTAATTTATAATTTTTATTAATTTTATTAACTAAATTATATTTATTTTAGTACACAAAATAAAGATGATAGATCTAGCTATGAACTAGGAATTTGACTCAAGAGAGGTGATTAGTATTGTGTTAGTCCCAAAATGCAAACAAATTGATAAAAACACACTAATTAGAATACATATCTAGGACTAGTTACTAAGGTGATATTAATAACAAAAAAATGAAAATCACAACTAAAAATTAAATAAAAACAATAATCCTTCACCTTCCTTGGATGCTCCAAATGCTTGTTGTAATGGCTTGCTCGACTTGTGCTCATGATGTCTTCATCAAAGGAGGCTTGACTATCTCCTCTTCTCCTTTTCCCATTATGGATTTGGCTTGGATTGGGTAAATATTTTTGAAATCATAAATTTGTAATTTGAGATATCTTATAATCAATTTTACATGGTAACTTTCCACATATTAAGCTTTAAAATGATGTTCATGGCCTCTCTATTTATAGATTTTCAAGAATGACCAGAAGCAACCATGACCATCCATCTCAAGATTGAGATGTATGGTCATGGATTAATTGAATTATTTAATTAAAATACATAATTATCCTCATTAATTTGGCATAAGGGACATTAATGAGGCATGGAAGGTAATAAAGAGGCATGGGAGACCCATAATCTTGATATTTATGGCATTTATGGCCTAGGGATGTCTTCCCAAGAAATGAGGATAGTTGATGATGTAGATATTTAATATTCATTTATAAAAAAAAAAAATTAACAAGTTTCCTTGGATTTATTGATTAGTATTTTATTTGGATTATTTATCTCTTAAGCATGATTAAGAACTTTATGCACAAATACTCAAATTGAGCAGAATGCCTTATTATTGGTCCAAAATTTAACTGAATTAGAATTGGAAGTCAATGTCAGATGAATTGGATCCACTATCCCATTTAAGATTTTTCCAAAACCAAATAAAAAATACATACATATTGTACAAGAAATTTTATAGAAAAGAGTAATCCAGAGCACCCATGTGCAAAATTGTCATTTTGACTCAAAATGATCTGATCAAAGTTAGTTGGCCCATAAATTACATTACCCCATTTAGTGATACCCTATCCAAAATTGTACTTGAATACATCAATTTAAACTCATTTAATTTTATTTAGTGTTTTTATTCCAAATTGTTCACTTTGGTGGAAATTGATCAAAACCCTGGTTGGAGGTCATTTGTGCCCAGATTTAGGTATCTACAATAACATGTATGTTTTGAGTTGTCTAGGTTTTATAGGTGTGTGTATGTGTGCTTATTTTTGAATGTAATTTTATTATAAAATGAAATTGAATTGAATATAAAAATAAAATTGGGTTGTATTTTTCCTCTAATCTACCCTAGGTTTTGATGTAATATTATGCTACTCTTTGAAATATTCTACTATGAAGCAAGATTGAATGAACTAAGTTACCTTTTAGGGTGCAAAAGAAAGAGAGGAGAAACATGTATTTTATTTTTATTTTAAATTTTATAAATATGAGTTACAATATATTTATAAAATATAATTAATATAATCTAATATAGTAATTAAAACTAAATCCTCCCACCTAATCAATTATGAGACCAAGTGAAGGTAGAGAGATTGTTGTTGAAAGTATACTATCCTTAGGTATGTTATCTCCTTATTTGATTAATAACACCCCTTGGAACTCTTAGACAAAATCATGATAATAAAATAAAGTAAAAAGAACAAAATATTGAAGAAAAGAGTATCTAAAAAGTGGTTGAACTTATACACAAAGGAAAAGAACTACTTTCTAGTTTTTGAATTCTCCATTACAAGATTGTGAAAAATGACACAAAGATGATACAAAATTAAATAAAAGGATATTAAATAAATAAAATAAAGTATGGTATGGATATTTAATACTCAAAATTTATAATATGTAAATCAAATCTTAGATCTAAAACCCTAAGGAGAATGATATACTTGTAACATAAGAAAGAGGTTGCATGTGATAGTTAACTTAAGATTGAACCAATTTTAGAAGGGATAAGAGATAATACTTAATAAAATAAATTTATAGATAAGTTGGGACATTTAGGATCTGAACACAAGTAAAAAAAATCAATAAATGTGACTAAAATAATCAAAATTTATGAAAATTGAAGTCTTAGATGCTAATTTTAAACATCTAAAAATGGTGATGAAATAACTACATTATGTATGTGGCAAAGATGAAAACCACCATAATCAGTGACAAGACCATGGGATTAATGATGAAACTATTATGACATAGTAAAAAACTACCACATATATAATGTTTACATCATGGAGGTTTATGAAACCACCATAGTAAAATAAAGTTATAAGTGGTAGTTCCATCACACAAATTGGTAGTTGTGTCATGGGAACTAGTGGTTTAGTCACAAAATAATCAAAATTAAAAATAAGTCAAAAAAACCCAAAATGAATTAAATTTTTAAAAATTCAAAAGCAAAGAGAAGGCATAAAATATAAATAAGGCTAATATATCATATAGTCTAAGTGTATATAGGTGGTTGTCCTTGTATTATCATTAAATTTTTATGGAAATGTTGTACTATAATTATTGGGTGTGTACACTAACCCATGTGTCTATGATCCTAAAAACCTCACTCTTAATGTTTTTTCCAATGATTTTCTTGATATGGATAATTTCCTCTTAGAGAGGGTTCACTAAATTGGTACAAATAATCCCCTAAAGAACCTTTGAGAATGTTACACTGGGTGCAACACACAAGATCTTTAACAATAGGTTTTTAAATCTATTATCATATGCAAAGACACTCTCCATTGGTTATTTATTTATATATTTGAGTGCATCAATACTATATTATTATAATTAATGAATTTAAATTTCTTTCAATAATACATCCTTCATGAAATAATTTACCATGTTCATCTTGCTATGGTCTAAATTCATATACAATGTATGTACATGATCTAGTAGAGTGGTTTAAAATTAGCTAGCTGTGCACTCTAGAAAATTTATTCCTTTCACATGTTAGATGAGTTAAAATTTATGGACATTTTTTATGGCATTATAAACCCCAAAATACTTAGTTAATATCAATATTATTCCATAATATATCCAATGGTAAATTATAAGTTCAATTTATGCCTAAAATACTTGTATAACTGACATGTTTCTTGAAGGTTTATCCCAACCTTGACTTCCTCCCAATAGTGGTATGACTCCACTAAAAACTTAAATGGGTTGTACCAAGGATCCCCTAGTTTATTAGAGTGTTTATTTGGATTTTGATGGTCTTAAAACTCTTATTGATCCACTTTTAGTTAAAATACTAGTATGAGATCTTATATCCCCTCTTATAGGTGGCATAACATACTAAATGGTATCTACTTGTTTCTCTAGATATGTAACCATTCGTTATATAATTAGGTAAAGGACCAATTATTATAACATAATTATTTATTGATGTTGCATGTTAAATTATTATAAATTTCCTAAATTAGTAGTGTCTTGAAATAATTCTTCTAATTCAGAGTGAGACACATGAACATGCATGTGAGCTTAAGGGAATTTAGGAATGCTTTTGACAGCTTACTCATTTTTTTTCCTATAATGGGATCCTTAATATTATTATTTTAAGTCTCACTCTTGATTAAAATTAATTTCTCATCACTATATTAAAAAAAATCTCTATCCAAGAGCACTCATCATACCATTCCTGATCTATGTGGGTCCTCACAGAGTCTCCTATGTCATATTCCCCCTTTCACTAGGGTGCTTATAAAACATCACATTCTATTGATCATCTTCATATTTATGTATCCTAATATCATTATTTCTTTTTCCTTCCATTATAAAACTCTACTTTATACCCTCAAAATATCATGCCACCTCTCCCTTGACATTTTATGCAGATCACATGTGTAAAGGCTTAACCATCCATCTTCATGCTCTATTTATCATTCCAACCTACCCTCATAGTAAAAAACATTAACTCATATTAAAAATGGAAAAAAAAATTTGTGAATCCTAGTTTTTTATACTAATAATAGGCATGTCACTCCATTTTTTCTCTCAAAAATTCAATAAATTGACTCCTACATTGACATATCATGAAAGGGGACATTACATGCTCACCCAAGGAACATAGAGGAAAACTAGACTAGGTTAGGGGATTACTTACTTTAAATGGGGTGGAATAATATTTTTTTACTATTCTAATCACACACTATCATGTATAAATTGTACTTGGCCCTATCCTCTTAAATCACATTCATAGAGTAGCTTTTATATGCATAGTCTATAGTAAATATTTTGACTAGAAAAACATAATTGATCATGTAGGAAATAGTCATAATTAAGATAGTAGTTTCATTAATTTATAATATTATACAACCATCATAGGGTTGATAACATGGATTTATTTATTATCATCTGAAGGTTACATAATTAATCATGATTTAAAAATCACTTGTTGAGCTTATAATTTTATAGATTTCACTAGTAATTCTATGTCTATTCTATGTTATTTATCAATTTTTTATTATTATCTAGATACAATCCAATAAAATTATTATAAATATATGAAGATCTATATTTTTTAACTAACCAATCTCAATCCTATACCAAATATAAAACCTTTTATCTCTAAAGGGTTTTCCTTTTATTGGATCCTAAGATTAAGATTCCTTCATACCAATTGCAATCACTAAGTAGTTATTGCACCATTTTGACCACATATAAATTAATGAATTTGAATACATGATGCATTTACCACTATCACTTATTAAATTCATGTCAATATTAAATACCATTATTAATTCCCACTATTTATCCCTATGATCTCCAATGTTGTTCTTGGATATAGGCAATTGTGTGTTTCTTGATCATGTTTTTTTAGTGCATGTAGATATAACTTCTAATGACTTGAATCTTTATTTATATCAATCCATGTTAAGAACATGCACCTATTATGGCTTTGGATTTTTTGTTTCACTCTTTGTATATTATCATTGGTCTATCTTTATTTTTTTTACTTTCACACACTTTAGTCTCGGTTAAGAATTTAAATAATTTCCTTGAGTCAACACTCAATTAATGATATCCTAACTTGATATCTATTTAAAATAACACTCTATCTCCTTAAATTTAGTCAATAATATCATAATTCATTAGGAAGGGTATCAATTCTTGATCATTACCTTATTTATTTGTAGTATATTAAAAAATTAAGAGAACCATAATTGTAATTCACAAAAATCATAGGCTATTCCCATGGTGAAATAGAATGCTAGATGAGTCCCTTTCCAATAAGTTCCTCTAGTTATATCTTGAGTTATTAAATATTATGTGTAGTTATCCTATAATAAGCCTTAGAGATAGAATTTTCCCATGGAATACTATCAATACAAAAATATGTCTCTTGTAGAGGGGGAAATCCATGAAACTATTTAGGAAACATGTCAAAAACTCCTAAATAATAACATGATCTTGTAATATTGGCCCATGTTATCATTATTTGATCTGTAACTAATAGTGATAGAAAGATACAATCATTCCTTACATGAATTATGAATAATATTTTATTTGTTGTATAATACACCCTATTTTCATCATGAAATAATTGAATCTCTCTTTAATTTGGAGTCTAGTCTTGTGTTTTAGTGGAGTTTGTGTCTTGGACCTATTACAAATATTGGTTTAACTATAAAGGTACCCTAGATGTGAAGTTTGACATTCAAATGTGCTTTGTTATTTCTACAAAATATGAAACATAAATTTTCAATGTATGTGCTTGGTATAAAATTAAATTTAGGACTCCATTGATCTTATTATCTGATTTTGATGAAGTTTGAAAAATCTTAGCTTTCTTAAAGCATGCTTTGGGATGTGTGAAAATTTCCCTTTTACAAAAAAATTGGCTTAGACTTAGGAAAATTATTTAACTATTTTTTTATTATTTATATCTTTTCATTAAGAGAATTGTTCTATTTCCAATTCTTTTTTATTTAAAATGGATAAATATTTATATGGTTTTATTGTTAGACTTAGTCACTTTCTATATTTTAGAATAAGTTAGTTGTTAGTTAGGAAAAAATAATGTTCTTATTGAATTATTTAGTCTTGAATTTTAGACTTTATTTTGGATTTTAATTTAGTTATTTTCATGAAATTTTGTGTTTACTTATAATATCTACCTTTTTTTGAATTATAGTGTCTATCTCATATTTGTCATAGGCCTTGGGTGAGTGAGGAACTGCCACATGTCAATTATTCACTTATCTACTAATTTTTAGACTTAATCATGTTTTAAGGGTTTATATTTCCTCCAAATTAATGTAATGTAGCCATGTTACATGATCCCACTACATCACCTACCTAGGCTAGTTCCTGCATATTTGATTTCCTTGTAAACTTTGGATGAGTGAGATGTTACCACCTATTATAATCTTTCCCCTTCAATTCACCAAAGCACTTTAAGTATAAGTGAATTTTAATATACTTAGAGTGAATGGGATGATTACATGAGGTAAAATCCCACTTCATCAAAGTCTTAGAGTAGTTTGTACACATTGAGTAGACTAGTAATCTCCCAAATGAGTGAGATGATGCTACATGGTAAAATCTCACTACATCACTACCAAATAATAGTTATCATATTTTGAGACCATAGTCGAGTAGTGAATAAAATAGAATCAGCCATATGGAAGGTCCTTACCAATAAAGGATATGTTGGCATCTTTGTTAGCAATATATAGCTTAAATTTGATGGTTGTCTCAACCCATCAATTTGTTATAACCTAAAAATGGACTGTGGGTCTGTTTTGACCTATAATGCTAAATTACAAATGGTATTATTAATGGTATATTTATCATAAAATACAAAATTCAATGATATTTTTTTGATTTCATTAAATTAAGACTTGGTGTGCACATTGGTATCAAACAATAAGAGGCACAAGAAGACAAATGATTGCCTTGATTAGGCATGGCTCATGCATAAGATATGGTCAACTGATCATCCCAATAAGATTTAAAGGACATTTGGCTAACCAAAATTGAATTAAAATACAATAAAGCATGGTATTTTATATTTATGGCCTTGGGATTAAGTAGGATTTGGGTTGATTCAAATTTCAAGTAGGTCTATCTCATTGAATGTTGGAAACCACTATACAATGGACTGAATAATGATACCATGGGATTTCATTTCTTATAAAAGACTAGATATTATATTTAATAAGGGATAACTATTTGATCAACTGATAAAATAGAGATAGGTATACATTAGATCAAACATCTTTGCTTTTTTCCTTTATGCATTTCTTATTTCTATTTATCTTTTCACTTTGTATGACTTGAGGTCATTAGGAATTAGTTTTTAATTCACTTAAGTATGTTATCAATATAAATCAGTATTTAATTTATTAAACCATTTAAAAAATCCTTATAGAGAGATATTCATTATCTATGAATGTATATGGTGACAATGCTATTTTTCATAGCTACATTGTCCTTAGACTCTTATACCATCTTTGGCTTTTGGTTGTATTACACAAGTAAATAAAATAATGGTTTTATTAAGGGATTTATATACTTAACAAAATTAGTTTTGTTTCTAATATAGAGAAGGTTCATATTTTCTTTCTCCTTACATTCTCTCTTTTGATCTTTTTTGTAACCATTGTTAGACTAGTTTTAGATTAGTTCTAACTAGAATCAGTTGCTATAGTTTTATTTAGATTGCATGTCCATTTATTTTAATTATTGGTGCATTATTAAATTTAGTGGATGAAATTTCAAGGATTATTCATCTTTAAATTAATTTTTAGGTTTGAATAATTTGATTTTCTTGGTTTAAGCTTACTCTTATAAGTATTCTAAACTAGAAAATGCCCCTTGAATTGGAACTATCGATAATTACCAACTAAATGAGATTATCACATTGAGACTTGATAGATATTTATCTTGGGAAGGCTATTATAAAATCATTTTAGGAGAGGTTAGGTATAGTACCTACCTGAGCTACATGTTATTGTGTTAAACCACATGTCAATAGAGATTGGTTCTATAAGGATGGGATTACAACACTTTAGATACATTATTTAGATGGATATATTCCATGTTTCAAAGCATGAAAAAAAGAGAATAAATACAAGGTCAATGTATTTTGAGGGTGAGTTTGAGTTATTACACATCAAAGAGCATAAGAGAGCCCAAAATGATAAAGGGATGTCCAAAATTAGACAAATATGTTTAGCCAGTAGCTCTCCTATGGTTTTAGTCCCTTTCCTTAACCCTTTTTCTCTTCTTTAGAATCCACCAATGGCTAACCTTGCCTAAATTTGAGGAAGTAGTTATCTTGTGAATATTATAGGACTGACACATGACTTGCCTAAAAACACTAAGAAATTTTTTCCTAGGTATGTTCATGGTGGGGTAAGAATAATAGAAGAACACATATATACATTAAAATATGCCTTAATATAAAACTCAAGTTCAACCTAAAGATTTTTCTTATTAATTATTCCCTTAAACTTTATATGAATGAACATATGGTTGGTACATAGATCTCCCAAATGGGTCCACCACTTCTTGGGCTAATCTTAAAACTATATTTATCAACCATTTTATAATACCAACTAACCCTCTAATATTATACTATAATTTTATAGCTAAACAAAGGGAAATAAATGATCCCATGAGTTTTTTCAATACTTTTTTCCATAATTTATACAAAATTATAAAATACCCCTATACATAGATAGAGATTGTTACTATACATACATATTTGAGAGATATATATCCCATGACCTTTATGTTCCTTATGAGGACCCCAAAAACACTCATATATTTATATTTATCTTACAATGAAGCTATTGGTATTCAATAGTAAATGGTGCCTTAAGTATATGGTACATGTTCCTTACCCTCATTAGGAAATCTAGGTACCTATAATCATATCCCCATGATCAACCAAGCTCTTATGAAAAATAATCCTATAATGAAATCAATCTTAGGGGCCATGTATTTAATTCCTCACCTAGTTAAAAATATACTTCCCTTGAATATCATGCCTAAAAATCAACCTTATGTTCCTTTAATTCATGTGTTGTCATAGCCCATAAATAATCAACTTATTCTTATTGAATACAAAACTACTAACATACTTGGTTCAAATAACTATGTCATTCCTAATGATAATGAATAGTTTATCCCTATTTTTCTAAATGATATTGTACCATTAGATAACCTACTACCCTGAACAAGAATTTTTAGAATATTATTGTGAACCTAGAGGTAGCCAATTTATATAAAATGGTCTAGATATTGACGAATGACATGGTTAAATTTCAAAGTTATGTGCCTCAAAAAACTAATCAAACTATATATAACCCACCTCAGAATAAGAAATATAACTTTAATAGAACCAATAGATAGTGGAACATGATGTTTAATAATGAAAATGTGCCTACTAACTTGGTGTAGACTACACAATATAAGTGATCATGCTAAGATAGATTGTGCTCAATTCATATTGGAATCAAACGTCTTCCAAAATGAGATAGATAACCTTTAAATAGTGCCTCTATTAAATAATATTAATCTAGGCCCAAGTGGGGATAATCAAATTATTACTATGGTCTTAAAGACTTATGATTTCCCATTGAGAGTGACAATGAGCTTGAGGATAAATTGGAGGAATTATGCACCTTTAAATATTTTTAAAGATGGAATAATCATCAATTGTGGAGTAAGTTAAGGAATAATATGACTACCTATACTCCAAAAAAAATTTAGATCCCACCTAATAAAAAATAAAATAATAGCATATTCCCACCAAAATGGAATCACACCTCTTATCAATCCAAGAACAATGTTACACCCCCTTAAGCTGATAATCCATTGGAAAAAAATAAAACATAATACAATATTTTTCAGGACCTAAATAAAACTAATGAAAACATAACAATGTTTGATTTTATCTATATGTCTAACCAAAATGACTTTTTGTTAAAATAATTATTCAATCCTAAGAGGAAAGAAGCTAATAACATAACTAATTCTCATGATATTATGTATACATATAAAAATGAAACCCCTCTTTTTCTTCTGATAATTCAAATATTTAGAAAAAACTTACATAATTATTTGGTGTATTCATGTGGTTTAGGTAATGTGATGCCTTATATGATTTTCCAATTGCTAGGTTTGACTCTTGTGAAGTCAAGCATAAAATTTATTTAGCTGGACAAGTTAAAGGTCAAGGTGGTTGGTGAACTCAACTACATTCAGATGCAGTTAGATTATAATCCAAGGGTGTAATAGTTTATTAACATTCAATTAGTTTATATTCCTAGTGCATATGGTATGCTTCTAAATAAGATATTGGTTTAAATATATAAATGGATATATGGTGACTAATTTCTCTCATATAGTCTTCCATAGAAAGACATGCCCCAAAAAATCAAAATTAAGAGAGAACTAAAGATGGATCACATGATCATGGAGTATAATAAGACTAGTGAGCTATAGTAAGTGGAGTCTAAACTTAGGGTCTATGCACTTGAGAAAGAAACACAAGCTTGTGGGAAATTCTACACCAACATGCTAACTATAAAAGAGGGATTCAATGTTGAATAACTTGATCAACTATATAAGGAAGATATATTTTGTGCACCTAAAATTAGTTCATTTCATACCACTAAATATCCTATGCTAATGTTAATCATGATTGTCTATGTGGGAATAGATAAACCAAATGCCAAAAGGTAAAAAATATTTCCATTTTGATTAGTTCAATGCCTACTTATACTATTGATGATCAAACTATAAGGTCATTATAATCTGAAAGTCAAAGAGTGTCCACTCTAAACACTAAGGAAACTAATAAATAATTAAGTGTAACTAAAATATCCACCTTTGAGAATCCACTATTCATAGCTGAAGATCACATATGGAGTCTAAAATTTGATGGATCTAAGTCAAAAATGGGTGTGGTTCTAGAATTGAACTCATAAATATGTGAGGTAAGTCATATTTACTAGCCTTTCAATTATAATTTTTTTATACAAATAATGTAGATGGATG
>JARHVA010005548.1:235000-322500 GCA_037957365.1 Torreya grandis
ATTCTAAGTTCATTAAAAAAAATATTTATTCCAAAATAATCAAGATTATTTTCCTTCAGAGTTTTCATTTTTTGTTGATTATACAACATGCCTTAATTTCATCATGAAATCATGGAACCTAATTTTTCTTTGGATTCTAGTCTTTTGATTTAGTGGAGTTTGTACCTTGGACATATTACAATTATTGGTCTTACTAGAAAGAGCCCCTAGATGTGAAGTCTTTGTTTCTCGACCTAGTCTCAAATAGAAATTTTTACTATATGTGATTGGTCTAAAATTTCATTTGGGACTCCATTAATTTTTTTATCTGAGTTTTAATAAATTTTAAAAATATTATATTTTTAAAAACATGTTTTAATATGTCTTAAAAATTTCCTTTTGGGAAAAATTTGGCTTAGACTTTAGCAAATTGTCTAACTATTTTTACAATTTTTATATCTTTTCCTTAAGTGATTTGGTCCATTTATAATTCATTTTGACTTAAAATGGTTGTGTTATGGTTTTATTATTATACTTAGTCTCTTTATTTATTTTAGACTAAATTGGTTATTATTTTGGAAAAAAATGGATGTTCTTATTCACTTATTTTATCTTACCTTTTGGCCTTTATTTTTGGTTTTAAATTGGTTATTTTTGTAAAAGTTTATTTTTTGAGTTCTAATGTTTACATTTTTTTTTGAATTATAAATAACTATATCCTTTTCTCATAGTCAAGGGTGAGCAAAGAACTACCACTTGTTTATTATTCACTTCTCTGATACTTTTTGGATTTAATAGATTTATGAGGGTTCACATTTATTTATAATGATTAGGATGTAACCACATGGAATGATCCCACTACATCACTTCCCCAGGATAGATTATACATATTTGATTTCCTTATAGGCTCTAGATGAGGAAAATGTTGTCATCTATTAAGATCTCACCTCCTTGCTTCACTAGATAAATTTAATAAAAGAGCCTTCCTAAGAGCCTTTGAGTGAATGTGATGATGTTACATGGTGAAATCATACTTTATAGTAGTCTTGGAGGAGTATGTACACATCAAGTAGACCAACAAGTTCATAGATGAGCAAGATGATACCATGTGGTGAAATATCATTCCATCAATTCCAAATAATAGTCAATATATTTTGATACCATAGTCAAGAAACAAATAAATGAGAAGTAACCATATGACACAAAATTCCAAATAAAGGACATAATGGAATCCTTGTATATAACATATTTCTTAAATTTTATAGTTGTCTCAACCTATCAAACTATCAAAACCCAAAAATGGATTGTGTGACTAATATGAACTAGAACATAAAACTGTAGAGGGGCCTCTTCATTGGATATTGATCATAAAATACAAGGCATTAAATTAATACTTGGCATGCACATTGGGATAAAGTGATAAGAAGCACAAAAGCAAAAAAAAATTGCCTTGATTAAGCATGGATCCTACACAAGATAGGGAAACTAATCATCCTAAGAAGATTTAAGGGACCTGTTGATGTCTCTAAATGCACCACAAACTTTCTTAGTATTCAAATAAAACTTCTCATTTTAGAATTCCAAGAATTCAGACATGAGTAGCAGGTTGTGGAAACTTGAAGTTACTTGTGGTGAAATAGCAATAGATATTTGTATGTGTGTTCTGCAAAATTTATAATAAGTGATGGTTGGGAGCCATCATGATCTATTATTTATGAATTACAAATAATTTATGTTAACCCAGTAAATTATGATCCAAACTTAAGTCACAAATTAATCTATATGAATATTTATAATGAAATCTAAGCTATAGTGAATTGGTATAAAAAAGGAGAAAAGAGAAGGGTAAGGTAGAAAAGAAAAAAGTGATTACCTATCTTAGTCTCAAATATTATGACAAAACATCTACTATAATTGAGTATGCATTCAAACTAGCATATAATGCAAAATAGCCTAGGCTCAAATTTCACTATATACTAGGCAAACTTCAAGGATAATGTAAAGAATCACAAGTGAGAAATTGATTTACTTTGAAGATTTACTACTACAATCAAATAACATTTACACATCTAAATATAGAGAAAAATGAAATGAAGAAAACCCAAGATCTTTTCAACTAATCTAGCACATGCATTAATTAGAAAGCTTGTGATAAGAAAATTCAACCCAGAATTCAAAGAAGATATTCAAATTTAAGACATAAAACTAGCAATTGAGAGAAAATCTATGTTAGCAATTGACATATAAAATATGGAAAATCTTTGTAAAAAAACATGATTATATTAATTTCTCCAAGTATACAAAATTTTCTCAAAAATACCTCTTTACAAGATGGTGATACATGCCTTTTATAGAAAGATTAGGTAATATACTAGTCAGTTACAATATACAGGCATACCAAAGATAAGGATAAATATCCTTCCTTATAAATGTATAGTATACACTTATTTTTCGTAATTATACTAACCTATGGGAAATATGCTAATAGAATATCATATGCTTTACAAAATAACATTCCTATTTTAAATATTACAATGTCTTTTATGAAAGGAATATTAGTTACTTGGTGGGTTCATTGCCTTGGGACTCCCCTATTGATCATGTAGCAATTCCATAGCCTTCTAATTTGATCTTTGATGAGCTCTAGGTCCATAACTAGCTTCTTAATCAATTATGCCATCCTAATCTCTATCATTCCTGGCCATAGCCTCTTTTATGCTCCTAGCTTCCATAATCTTTTCTTTAACATTGAACATCATGCCCATAATCCTACCATTATCACTACCTGATCTACCTTGGATCTTGATTTTTACTTCATTCATCACTAAATTGACTTTATGCTTGTATTGTACATCATCAATGATCTATATGGCTATAGTTTTGGTAGGATTAACCAGCATGGTGCATAGGAGTTACTTAATCCTAGTGATCAATTATTTATCATTTGTTAGGAGTCTATTCAGATTCTTTGTCCATGCATTTAAACTTTGAGTTTTATCTATTATTATTCCCAATATGGTGTTTAAATGAGCAAAGCTGATGGTTTTTTACTTGGGGATTTTATCCCTGATCAAATGCTAATGAGGTCTCTTATTTTAGTATCAGCTCCCTACCATTCTGTTATTAATTCCTTGGCCACTTCACTTTATTGACCTAAGCCATCTTGCCTCAATTTATTGTCTTTAAAGAATCATACATGTCAAAAAATGAAGCCTCGAACATGTCAATGATGGCACTAGGCACTAATAAAATGGTTTGGGTATCGAGGTTTTGCTTTTCCCTCTCCAAATTATGGATTCTCTATTTTATCTCTTAGATTCCAACATTTGCTTGAGTTGATTGAGCCTCAATTAAGCTCTTAACATCCTCCTCATGAATAGGATGTTTCCCTAGTTTCTTCCCTTCAATTGGGGTTAAGCCTATAAAAGGTTTCACCTTTTGAAAGGTGAACTCATTAGTTTCTATCATAACATTCCTAGTGGTGACACTTTCCAATCTAGCTATCTCTGGATTAAATTTGATAGTGGTGACTAGATATATGAATTTGGGAGGTTTTGAGACCTCAATTCATGTGTTGTTGGATGTTCCTAGAGCATCCATTTTCTTATTTTTTGGCCCCCTAGTGGCCACTATCCTTCTTTCTTCTTCTTCTCTCATCATATCCTTAATCCATGTCTGGATTTCATCATGCACGTCTATGTCCAACCATTTTTAGTGCCCATGAGTAGGAGAGAGAGGGGATATTTTACAATTTTCTATAGATGAACTAATCAAGGATGATTGGTCCATGGATAGGGAACTCATCACTAAATAAATTGACTTAATTAGTGGGGTGAGTGAGGGTCAATTTTATCTTCTTCCTTGGTCCAACAAGGACCAATGCCAGTTTTGCTTTCCTCTTTGCTTGGGGTGTCATTGGGACTATGTCAAGAGTAAGCTCTTTTCATTTATCTTCCTCAGGTCCCTCAGCTTAAACTTGGGCCTCCTCAATTTGTCCTTCTTCCCCATCAGTGATATATGCCTCTATAAGTTCTTTGAGGGAACCCTGAAGTGTCTCATCTAACCCTAAGGCAATCATGTCCAAATAATCAATTGGTGAAGGTGGTCTTTGGGGTAGTGCTAAAGATGAGGGGCCCTCTCTAGGTCTCTCTTATAGCTTTTCCTTTTCATTCCCTTGTTCAATTAGCTTTTGAGGTTATGGTTGGTCCACTTAAGGCTACTCTTGAGGTGGACTAGAAGATGATGAAAACAAATGATACTAGAGAGAATGCATTTTCCACACCTCTCCTAATGGTTTGTCTTCAGCTATCAACCTATGCTCCAACTTAATGTTATGCCCTTTAATCCTGGCCAACACCTATTCATAGTTCTTAGACTTAATGTAAATGGTATCATGAACACCTAGCTGATGCATATACTTAGGTTTGGGTAGCTTCTTCTCCTTTAAATGATTACTTAGTATATTCTTTGGATCCCACATTTTTTACTTGTCCAATTAGAATCAAAATGAGTCCCTATGCTTGGACATGGTTTCAACCTACTTCTAATCTTATAGTATGGTATTTCTAATGATTAAAGGGAAGGGGTGGAGAAGACCCTTCCTTTTTTACTTAAAAATTCCATAAATTTCATTGATGATTTGGGAAGCAATTTATTACTCAACCATTTTACTTGATCCACACATAGGCAACCTATTGGTGAAGACATGATTCCCTCAATCTAGATAACTATACAGTCTAGATAGAACCATATGTCACTCATCATTTCTACATATTTTTTAATCAGTGGATGGACTCTAATCATGGGAAAACTTGTAATAGGCTCTACTATCCTTGGGTAAACATAGTCACAAATAAATTACATGTGGTTCTTATACTTAAAGATGTGCAATTTGGAGTAATGGTGGGATATGATGGTTTTCCCTTTAGGGGACCACTTTTTAATGTCAAGGAAGATAATGGAGGAAAGAAGGGCATCCAATAAGTATGAAATCATATAGAATTTCTTATCTATTTTCCTCTTGATGGTAGTGAACTACCTAGTTAAGAAGATAATGATCAAGTCTCCAATTGGAGGGATGAGCTTCTATTCAACCATGAAATACACATAGGGGCCCCAATTTTTTTTAACATAGGTGGTTAAGGGGGTTCCTAATTATTATTTTAACAAGATCATGATCACCTTGATGCCCTCCCTAAACTAAACTATTAGGATCTTGCCCTTAAAGTCTCTGAATACATGGGTTCCTTAATGTAACTAGGGTCTAAAGACTATGTCCCCGTCAGGGTTAGAGGTCCACTCCTTGATTTTGGGCAAGTAAAAATGGGGGATTAGGAGATTATATTATTTTTTTAAGGACACAAGGGAAATATAAGCTACCCTTTTAGAATTCCCTTATCAAAATATCTAATCATTATCAACCCTATAGTCTATAAAGTTAGGAGCAAGTACATAAATACAATGAAGTACCTTAGGGTTGGTAGTATCAAGATGAATTCTAGCCATCTAGACTATGACTAGGTCATAGTATTTATTACTCACTATGGTAATTATCTACTCTTCCTTGGTGATGGGTTTTAGCTCCTCCATGATGAAGAAGAGTTTAGACCAATTCTTAATGCTTAGGGAGTTTAGGGTTAGAAAATCTAATTCATTAGGTTTTAGCTCCATATATTACATCAATACCTTATCAAATGAGCATTGGAAACATGGTGAGTGTGTGGGCATTTGAAAATTCATTATCACTTTCACACCTTTATTTTGTGAAGTATGATGAAGTGTGAACTATTGGATCATCTATCAGGTCTACTTAGAATGTGCTTTCACCACACGTCGAGCCTATGAGCTCTCATGATTTTATTGAAAAGTATAGGAGATCCTTACACCATTAGATCATATTCCCATGATGAAGCATGAACCATTGATCTTCAAAGATTCCCAAACTTTAACTTAGCATATTGTTTAAGGTGGTACTTACACTTAAATTACTTAGGCTAATGTTTATTTCATGTTTATTAAACATGAAATAAACTTTAGGCTAAGAAATTTATACCTAAGTTTTTTGAATTAATATAAAGGGGACCATGGAAAAATGTTTTTAGGCAAGAGTTTACACTCTATTTAATAAACACAATATATATGTTGAGCTAAAATATTTAAGCCAAGCTTATAAGATATACTCAAAGGGGTTCAAAATGATATAATGGTCTAACATTAAATAGAGTTTTATTGAATTAATAAACACATTAAAATCCTTGGTTATAAGCATTTGGTCTAAGTTCTACATAAAAAATACTCTTTTAAAATAAGACTTAGTATAAGTCTATAATTTAAGGTTCATGATATTTGAATAAAATAAGATGGGGACCTTAAAGTATATACTTAGAATAAGTTTATTTTGCATATATTTAGACCAAAATAACATTTCAATATTTTTAGATTGAATATTTCAAGTGTTTGAGCATCTTCCTCTAGCCTCCATTAATCTACATGGAAATTTATGAGCTTTCTAGTGACATTTTGGAGTATATTTTGATCCTAAGTAGAATAAATCGTTATCTTAAATTTGATGGTCTTGAAGATGTCAAATACACCCTCATAGATATAGAATGACTATTGCACAAGTGTCAAGCTTAAGCTCATCAATTATGATGACCCAATGTGAGAGTGCTACTTAGCACCTCCACAGGGCTTCCCAAGATCTCAAACATAATTTTCTCCATTAGATGAGGATTCACAATGAAGTGAGAGCCATAGGATCATGATATGAGATCTTTCTTAGGATTGGTTATTTTTGTCAAGTGGGCCCCTTTTATTTTAATCCTTGAATGTAATGGTGCCATGTGTCTATCCCACAAGCCTTCCTTAGTCTTTTTAATTTTCAACTGTGTCTCACTCCATCTAATTAAGTCTTCAAGATGAAGCAATAACTTTTGGATGAAGGTTATGGGCATAGCTTTGTCAGGGCATTCACACCATTGGATCCTTTTCTTGTGATGAATCTTGGATCATTATATCTTCTAAGATTCATGTTAATTAATTCAAATTTCAAGCCTTTCTCACTCTGTTGGATCAAATGCTATAATAAAGTGAGGGTTGTTGGATCGTATAAGATGTAAGAAAGTTATGTTAAGACCCACGATGTTATAAAAGACTTAGGATAAGGTTTTAAGACTAAGGTATAATTAATATTAATAAATATGATGGGGCCTTAGGATTAAAATGTTAAGCTAAGGTATAAATCAAAGGTGCCAAGCTAGGAAATACTAAAAAGACTCTACAAAATGAATATTAGTTATCCATGCAAGGAACTTAAAAGGGGAAAATAATAAAGGGGACCAAGAATTTTAGACTAAGTTTTAGTTGTGTTAATAAACATGACTAAGATTAAAACATGAATTTTATACTTAGGTCCAAAAAGGATTTTTTTAAAGGTTCCTACCAATTTAGTTCCTTCCAATATTCAAATTTGAAATGAGGGTTTTGCTAGGGTTTTGGAACATGAACTCCTCAAGAAAATATACCATAGAACCTGAAAATAAAATCCATTAAGACCATTTATTATCAATGTTATAAAAAATTAAAGTGACACGTAACTAATTAATCTTATTTTTGATAAAGTGGATGATCTTCAAATTCTAAAAATGATCTTAACATGCCATATTTTCATGTTCAATTTTCAAGGTTTCTCAAGGGTCCCAATTTTAAAAAATGGGGGTATGTTGACCTTAATAGGACATTTAGTCACCTATAATTGAATTCAAATTCAATTAATCATATGATTTGATATTTATGACATTGGGATTAAATAAGATTTGGGTTTATTAAAATTTTAAGTAGGTCTATCTCATTTAATGTTAGAAAAGACAAAATAATGGGTTGAGTAATGACACCATGGGATTGCATAACCTATAAAAGAGTAAATTTTTGATTTAATAAAGGATGTATATTTGAATAACTAATGAAATATAGCTAGGTAGATAGGACATCACATAGCTTTGCCTTTTTACCTTATGTGTTTTTTATTTCAAGTTAACTTTTCTCTTTGTATGAGCAGAGTTTGTTAAGACTTAGTTTTGTATTCACCTAAGTATGTGATGAATTTGAATCAATATTTCATGAATTATCTCCTGTTGTAAATCCTTGTAAATTTATATTTATTATGTTCACATGTATATGGTGACATTTCCCCCTCTTTTTCATATTAACATTGTCCTTAGACTCTTACACCATCTCTTCTAATTGTACTATGTTGGCCAATCAAAGAACAATTTTATCAAGGTATTTATCTAATTAATAGGATAATATTTTTTCACTTATAGAATAGTCTCATGTTTTATTTATCCCTACCCTCTCTCTTTTGATATTTTTTATAACTGATGTTAGACTGGTTATAGATTATTTTGAATTGTAATTAGTTGCTAAAGTTTTATTTAGATTACAAGTTCATTGATTGCCATTATTGATGAATTATTAAATTTAGTGGATGAATGATAGGTGTATACACATAATATTTTCAAACTTTTATTCATTACTGACACTTTGTATCCTATAGGAACCTATCGAGTCTCAATTTCTATGAGTGCATGCCTTAGTTTGTGCACTAAGAAAGGGGTGGGTAGACCATTGGTGATTCATAAGATGATTGTACCTTTTGACACTTGATATTTACACATTTATCTCCTAAAACTATTAAACATAAGATTATTCATCTTAGCCTTACCTATTCTAGTCATTTTCCTCTTTCCATCCTCTTTTTCTTTCCTTAATTCCCTTTTGGACTATCAGTTGTAATAGGTCCACCAAGGTTGAACCTATATAGTTAAGGGGTATTTTTAACTTCTTAGGTTTGTTATCCCTTTGGCCAACCTAGTTCAAACCTACTGAATTATCCCCAAAAACATATAGGGTTGATTGGGTTGACCCTGTACAACTGATATTTTTAGGAGGATTTAGGGCATGATCCACCTATATATACAAGTTAATTTACAACCATATAAAAGAAGGTAATATAATAAGAATAAGTAAAAATAAACATCTGATTATTGACCATTCTACTTGAGGAATAAATCTTAGGGTTTCATACTTTATTTAGAGATATGGATCTTATCTTGTGGATAAATATTTTAGATGCATAAATAGGTTGTGTAACCAAAATTTTATTTGTTTTTTTAATCCTTACATGCCATAACAATCTCTTGCAAAGAACCTCAACTAAGGAAGAGATTGAGGCTTGGTAGGTTCATCTATAAGGTAAGTATTCCTAAGATTATTTTTCCTTTGTAAGAGTAGATAGATAATGTAGTTGTGATTCATTCTTCCATATATTAAGATTTTGTATGCATTGACATGAATATATGTATTATGTGTATGTTTAGTTTAATTTATTTTGTTTCTAAACCCCACTTTATGCCACAATATTTGGTGTGCACTAGATTATATTTAATTTAATGTTTGTTAGAATAATTGAATATTAAACCTTAGGACTCTTTTAGGGTTTTTACATGATTATGTTAGACTATAGGCTTTGGAACCCTACCTCATATGGTGTATGATGATAAGTTATCCCCTAATCAGGTCTAGAATATACTCATATTCATCATGCTTTTACTTAACAAATATATTCATAATCATAACTGTAGGTATGTTATCTCTTCTCTGAGCCAAGATTAATTTATAGACATGATGCATTTCTAATTACATACATTCTAGTGAACCTAATGTGAAACTAACACTTGTAGGATTTATTTCACTTTCTTTCTTTCCTTTTATCACTATTTTTATCATATATCTATCATATATCTATCATACTGGATCGACTCTATCGACCCAGTTCTAATCTTTGTGCATAGGTTTTTAGGAACATGAAACTAGATTGACTCAGATAATCTAATACAAGTTTTTAGACTTTCAAAATTTTAGTCTAGACTACTAGGTTGACCCAATCAACCTTGTACACTTTTAGGCATCTAGATTCATCTACTAGGTCATCCTAGTTAACCCTATAATTTTTTAGGCACTCAATATTAGGATTCTACAAATCTTGATGGATGTAGTAGATCCAGTTAGTAGGTTTTTTAAGTATATTCCAAGGTTCTTGACTAGTAATATTCATTCTCAACATCTCTAATCCATCAAGGTTCATTTCTATATCTATATCACTTTCTTTTTTGTTTTTCCGTTCATAGTTTTTAGTCTTCAAAACTACCCCTGCACAATCAATTGGATCAACCCTTTTGACCCAATTCTATGTTCTATGTGCTATCTGAATAACTAGGTCAAACTTAGTCAAGCCTATTTATTTTTAGACCTTGCTTCTATAGTATAGGTTTAACCCTATTGACCCTATTCTATATTTTATACATATAGTGTCAACATTATACCTTGTTTCAAGTTCAAATTAATCTCTATATGCTATTTTTTAGTTCACATCTTTATTTTTGTTGATTTCATGCTTAGAATAGTTCACATAGTTTAATTAAGAGGTTTTTAATTAATCATTTAGTTTCACTATTTCTATTTTATGCAGACACAACCCAATCACAAAAACTAAACAAGCATTTTAACATTTGTCTACCCAAGGCTAACCTACTTTGATTTCATCACCAAGGAGGAAGCTGACTTGAGACTATGGTCAAGTATAAACTTTATGTAATAAAAAATGCATCATGTATATGAATTAATCCTAGATCAGATAAGATAGATCATACTTACACTTTTAATTGGGATACACTTATTAAGTGATATCATGACCAATATGGGGATCTGCTAGACTCAATTAGTGGATCACTTGTATCACTGATCATAACACATCATGCTAGGAAGGGTTCCAAAGCTTCCAGTATAACACAATTATACAACAAACCTAATGGAGTCCTAAGGTTTAAAATGTTCACTCTATTCTAATAGCAAGAAATTAAATCTAATCTAGTGCACACCAAATCTTGTAGTACAAAGTGGGGATTAGAAGAAAAAAACAAACATGTATAAGGAACTTCAATTAAAGTAAGTATGAGTAACACCTTAATACATAAAATATGAAATATAGTATTATTTGAGCCATAAATTGTGCTACTTCTATCTATTAAAAGAGAGGAGAACAAATTTATATTATACTTACCTAAATGTGAACCCATTGAGACTCAATCTCTCCCTTGGCCAAAGGGGCTTTGCAAGAGGTTGTTATGGTTTGTAAGGATCACTAGGAAAGACCAAACCATCCAATACTTATCGATAAGACTAGATTCTCCAAATAAGAAACCTAATCTAAGTCTCCCAAATTAGAATGGTGGAAGAGTATATTGTGAATAAGCATGAGTGAATAATATCTCTTAATTGCACATATGAATAATGACTAAAATGATCATGTATATATAGGTATATCTTACCCTAAATCCTTTTGGGAATGTTGGTTGTATAAGGTCAGCCCAGTTGACCTAATGTGTTTCTGAGAACAATTTACCAAGTTTGAGCTAGGTCAGATAAAGGGATAATAGGATAAGAAAGTAAAGAATAACCCTAAACTTTACTAGGTCAACCCAACTGACCCAATGTAATTGATAGTCTAAAAAGAGTTTAAGATAATAAAAGGAGGAATGAAAGAGGAAAAGATTGAAAAAATACTCAAGGAAGGAAAAGTAACTTAAGTAAAGGTTTTTGGAATATATTTGGATTGGTAATACTATGGAAATAAGGGATAAAAATCCTAAAAAGCACCAAAGGTCTATCCACCCCTTTCTCTATGCACCCTTTAGGGTGTGCACTTAGAGAGACCAAGTCTTAATGAGTTCTTATAAGATGTAAAGAGTCAGTAATTGATAAAAGTTAAAAATATTATCTATATACATATTTCCCACTCAAAGTTCATCATGTGTCACTATGTTACAATAGGGCATGATGCTTTGAGAAAATATATAAGGACATACACAACAATGATGCTAAAAAAAGTTGTACTATTTTAAAGCAAAAATAGCTGAAGGTAAATGATTGAAAGGAAAAATAATCTAAAAATTAAATAACTAAAAAGTAAATGTAATACATAAATTGACATACTTTTATTGTGGCATGGTTGTCTAGTATGCTAGTTTTTATTTTGGAGGGTGAAAAGACTACTTGTGACAAACCCAAGAATACAAAACTAAAGAGCAAAAACAAACATATGCAAGAAAATCTAAGATAACTAGTACTATGAGGATGGGATGTACTTGGGAAATTTTGGCAATTTATGGTGATAGGTGATATGTTAGACTAAATGACCAAGTAAAAAATAAAGAGTAATAAGGTAAATGAGAATCCAAGGCTACTAAATACTAAAAAAATCAAAAAAGTTATCCTTAAGTAAGGAAGGCAAAATTACCAAATCAAACCAAGGATACATGTCAAACCAGATGGTAAATCAAAAATGAATGAAAAAAACTAAACATAATGATAAAAAAATATTGATAAATGAGTAGTAATAAATGACATCCCATTAAATAATGGAAAAAGGATGCATAAAAGGGAAAACAACATTGCCAGGTGAGAAGTAACAAGCCAACCTCACTCAATAATGAAAAAAGGGTATAAACTCAGGTGCCCATAACAACAGGATAACAAAATCATGATAAATGGAAAAAGGAAGGTAAAGTAAGTTTAGTAAATTTAAAATTATGGTTTTAAATAAAGAAGAACCCATAGTTTCTCAAACATGTTGTTTCACTCTAAGTATAGATAAAAATAAAATAAAGTAGTGCTAACATGTTTTTAAGAGATGAACAAGAAGAAAATAAAGAAGAAGCAAAAATAGATTTAGAATCACAATTTATCTTTCAAGTGGGTAAAATGAAATGGGTGGAGGGAAGAATGAAGGAAAAACCAAGGTAAATAAACTCTTTATCAAAGTTAAGACACTCAAATTAAGTTTGTGAAAACAAGAGGACTTTCAACCTTAAGGACTATGAATAACTTCTCTTAGTAACATAAGTCTTGGGTCAACAAATGGAGTATATAAATCATCCCATGAAGGATAAATGCATAAAAAGTAAAATAGACCTATCTCCCCATGATGTATTTCACATTCTTTAGGATCTCTTATAGAGTCATCAGTCTACTACAAAGATTGGGTACTTGTATGAGAAAGTAGGTAGCACTAAATTTATTTTATTTTATTTCCTCTTCTAATCTACTAGCCTACCTCACCCTAAAGGACATCATTTCTAATATGAAGCTAACTATGGAGTTTGAGATTAAAATATAATAATGAGATGTGCTTTGAATCACATATTTTATTGTGAATTTGACTTTTGAAATTTATATTTTTCCTTTTAGATATCATTACCTTTTATTTCAATGATTTAGCTTTTAACTTTCTTGATGGCTTTTTCTATTCCTTCTCCATATAGATTTGGAAGACCAAACATGGGTGTTAAATATGACTTTCATTTGATTACTTAGGACATGGTTGTTAATAGAGATAACATCAAAGAGCATGGGGTATAAGAGTCTCATACATCCATGTGAAATAAAAGTGCTACCTTGACTTCAACCTTGTTTTATCCAATGTGGAGATGAAAGGAAGGGGAAATAAAGAGAATTGACACATGGAACAATTTGAATTACTTTAAATCACAAAAAAGTGATAAAGGGTAAAGAGGGATATAATGACAATAAAATGTTATTCATAATCATAAGAAAGAAGGAAATTGAAGAAAACATGCTAACATAAATTGTTGTGTAGATTTGATTTAGTAAAAGAAGCAAAAGCTAAATTTTGAGAATAAGGATCATGAGCATAAAATGGTGGTAATTTTATGATGATGGCCAGGTCTTATTTATGGTCTTACAAAAAAACTCATAAAAGAGAGACCCATGAGGGTGTTGATAAGAAAGAGAAAAAGCAAAATGAGGTAAGCAAATAAATAGTGGTATTTTGTGAGGGACGTCATGTCCTATCTGTAGTCTTATAAAGAAACTAACAAAATAAAAAACCCAAAGGAAGCCAAAATAGCATTGGCAAGAAGCAAAATTGAAATAAAAATAGTAAAATATGGTAATTTTGTGAGGAATGTTGGGTCCTATCCATAGTATTATAGATCAACTCACAAAAGAGAAGCCTAAAGGGTAAAAAATATAAGAGAAAATGCAAGAAGATAAAGAAGACTATGATACATCAAGAAACCAAAAGACCAAAAGGGAAGACAAAAGGTTTATGAGAGGAAGGAAATTAATGTAGAGGGAGAGACCCATGCTTAAGTAATATACAAAAATTATTAGATAGATATAGATATAAAACATGATAAGAAGTAAATATTTGGGAAAAGTACTCTTTAAGGAATTAAGCATTGGTGGGCTCTTTGAAAACAGGGCATTCATTGGTTTGAATATGGTAAGTGCTTGGACCAACAATATCTTTAAATAAATATAGGCCCCACCATTTTTGGGCATATTTAATTTATTTATCATGGGTGTAATCTAATTTTAGGACAAGATCACCAACATGAAAAGTACAAACTTTAACACCTTTGTTATGTTATTGGGTGATGTGATCCTTATATTGGCAGTTATGTTACAAGATAGAAAGATGAAATCCATAAAGATGATCAAGGACATGTATGGGGAGATTCATGTAATTATTCATCAAGAATAATTTCATGAATAAATATAGAAAGAGAGGGAATTTCAAATTCTAAAGGAAGAATTGACGAAGAACCATAGACTAGAGAAAATGGAGTTGCCCTAGTGGTAGTGCATATGCTAGTCTGATAGGCAAAAAATGTAGGGTAAAGATGAATATGCCAATCAATGTGGGTTTCAAAAATTGTATTTTGGAGAATTTTATTGGTGGATTTAGCTTGACCATTGCATTGCATTGTGGATGATAAGGCATGGAAAACTTGTAATTGATTGTGAATTTGTTGCAAAGGTGTTTAACATGTTTATTTTTGAAATTAACACCATTTTTAGAAATGATGGTATGGGAAATGCCAAAGTGGAAATTAATTTGGTTAAGAATAAATTTGGAAATGGTTGGACCAATAACATTAATGAGGGGCATGGATTCTACCCACTTTGTAAAATAGTCAGTAGCAATGCTGATAAAGACATGCCCATCTTAGGAGTGAGGAAGTTTACCAATGAGATAAAATCCACACATGGAAAATGGCCATAAATACTTGATAGTTTGAATTTTAGTAGGAGGTGAATAGATAATATCATCATGAAGCTGATAAGGAGTGCACTTTTTAACATATTGATTTAACTATTTTCAAAATATTTATGTATTATTCCTAATTTAGTTAAAAGGTTTGAGTGATAAAATCAATAAAATAAATAAGCAAATATTTAATCTACTAGTTTCTATAATTTGACTGTAATTCTAATTTTTATAAAAATAGTAATAAGGGAGAGAAATTAAGACTTAGCTAAAAACTAATTGAAATGGTTGTTTTAGGGTCTAGAATTCACTGTGCAAGACTAGGACAGTGTCATAAATTAGGATCTAGAGTTTATTTTATGATTATATAGGAGCATCAAAATAAGACACTAGTGGAACCAACATTGTAGTCTACCTCTATTGTTATTATCTAGGAGACTTGAGCTTACTGGGTTTTGTTTGTTGTATATGTGTAACCTTCCTTGTGAAGTTTTGACAACCAAATGTCCATGAAACTCCCTGTAGAGTAGGTTTTGTCTTAAAACCCTATAATCCTTTATACTTTGACCAAATTTGAGAAGTAAGGTGGGGTTAGTGTTTGTAAGATTCACTGAATGTCTATCCATACCCCTTATGTGGGCACGCTACCTACATACCAATACTCCAAAGAGGGATCAAGTCATATGTAGTTCTCCCACTTGATATGCTTTGTGAAATAGTGTGTATGAAGATGTAAAATGATAATTTTGATGTGTTTGAGGTGGATAGGGAATATTTTAATGATTTATTTAAGCTTTTAAGTGCATTGGCTAGCTATATACAGAGAATAGGAAAGATTGTATGAGTGGTCTTGCTTGTATTCTTTCTTACTTAGTGATAATTTGCTAACCTTCTCCAAATGATCTTTGAATGAGTTTTTATAAGGATCTATTGGTCATGGGTTGAATGTACTCATGTTAGGCTGATAAGGAGAAGGATGTACTCATGTTAGGCTAAAAATGTACTTGGATAGGAGCACTAAAAGTGGATAGTAGTGGCACTAGTGATGTAGTCCAAGCTGGGTGATATTGTCTTTAGCTAATGGGACTTGGGGGATCGATTTGTCATGGAAAGATAAATTTTATTGAGATAGGATTAGATCTAGAAGGGTAAATATGACTAGGATTCAGTGAAAATATGGCTATGAGGGTCATAAAAGCAAACAGAAGGAACCTATGGGTTGGGTATAATTAGCCACACTCAAATTACTAATTTTCACATTTTATATGACTACATTTCCCCCCCACAATTTATTCTAGTGATGTGGCAAATAAAAATACTAGGATAAATGAAAAATAAAAAGTGTACGTAAACTTACCTATAAGGGTGAATCCCATAAAGCTGTGTAATGTTGGGTGTGCATAGAGAGAGCACATTTTGAAGTGCAAATCTACAAGAAAAAATAAAGAGTAGATCATTTCTTACTAGATATTTTATATCTAAAATAATAATTTATAAATTTGGATAAGAGAGAGAGGAAGAGAATGATATTAATATACCTCACCAAGTACATGGACCAATACAAAACTTATTATGATATTGAGTGATGATAAGTGATATTGGGTATGTTCTAAATGAGTTATACCAAGAGTAATATCATGAATGGAGTTGAGTGCTCAATTCCCCAAAAGTTGCTAAAAAAATACAAATGTTATCCCTTTGGCTCCATCATCACCTACTAAGTGAATCTAGGTGATCATGCATGTGCTAATCAATGTTTGGACTATCTATCCAATCCTTTAGGATAAGCGGCTCAAGAATACAAAGGCTAGCTAGTCCTTTGGCTCCATCATTTCCTTATAAAGTAAGGCTATGAACTAATACTAATGTGGATGTGTGTCATATAAGATGGATCTTGAAGCCCATGAATGTAATATGATCTAACAATGTTGGCATGCATAGTTGAATGTATGATGGAAACTAGGCCACTCTTGGCCACTCGAAAAGATGGAGATTAGGATTGTATGAAAGCCACTCTAAAACTAGTGCACTAGGCTTATATGAAATCCACTCTAAATATGAAATTTATGTTTGTATGAAATCCACTCCAAAATTATGCCAACCACCAATAGATGGAATAAGGCACATAACTATTGAGAATGCTTGGGTAGTACTAAACTTGAAAAGAAAAGAAAATAAATGTGTCATGCATATTACCCCCAATCATTAGTGTCTAAAACATGGATTCTAATATATAAGTTATACAAATTTCTATATCAAAAACTAGAATTTAGAACCATCATTCCATGCATGATGCCCCCTAAATCTATATTCTCTAAGTAAAGAAGGTGAATTGAAAACTACTAATTCTAAACTAGTTTGACTATGCAAAATTATAGTTGAACCTAATTTTATACTTACCTATAGAAAGTTTGGTTTTTATATTGTTTAGATAGGAATATAGTAATGGAATTGATGTTGTAGTCCAATCTTGACACTATTGTCCTGGGCCAAAACTGGTAACTATTTTGACATTTTCACTATCTACTTGGTCTATTCTATCTAGTTTGATGTCTAGTTGTTATTTCAGATGTTCTAAAAGTTAAACTTTTTACCATTAGGATCTTTGATCTCTATGACAAAAACCCTATTTGTTACCCCTATTTTTAGGGTAGAAATGAAGGCCATACAATGATTTCCTTTAAAATAAAAAGCCCTAAAAGTGTATTATGCTATAAAGATACATGATATAGAAATGATAATTGACAAGATATCTCAAGATATATAATAGTTTGTAATTATATATTATTAGATCTGTAAGGGTATGCCTAGATAGATATAAAAATATAATAGCATGTGCAATGTATTGAACTAAAACTAGAAGTTTAATTATTTTTTAGTTTTTAGTTGTCAAGGAGGGATAAAGCATGATGTCCATCATGGCATCCAAGAAAGGAAGAATAATGCATGATGTGGATCATGGCTTTGTAAATAATTAAAAAATCAATAAATCAACAAGCATATGAGGCAAGAAGTAAGAATCATAAAAGATTGGCCAAGGGGCCAAGGAAATAAGGGACATGGGCATATGTCACTCAAACTAGAAAGCAAGCATATGAGGCATGTTTAAATGCCACATACACATACAATTAAAATTAGCAAGGTTGGTGTGAAAGAAAAAATTCACATAGAAGAGTATATGAAAAAGACATTGGAAAATGTCCTAAGGAACAAACAAGACATAGAAGTAAAATTCATTATAAAATGTCCTAAGGCACATACAAAAGATAAACTGGAATTGAGAAATGCAATCACATCTAGCTACACAAAGCAAAAAAGGAAAACATGTAAAAAATTGTAAATACAATTGCATCTAATTTAGTTAAATCAATAATTTGAAAGTATGCAAGAAATTTTAGTACAAGAATAGGTATATGCTAAGAAATACATAAGTGTTATATACTAGTGAGTGTCAATAGGGTGATCTATGTAATATAGTAAGCAATGTACATAAACATGATAACTAGAGTGTGTGGTGTAGGAATAACATAACTTGGATGGTTTAGTCATGTATAAAAGGCCCCCAATGGGTATTTATATCAATGTATGTCTTGATATAGAAGTAGGATACCCCCTCAATGGGTGGAGTGAAGCAATCAAAGATCTAGATGTCACTGCATGCACTTAAAGAAGATCATGTGAAGCATGGTAATGTAGATAAATTTACAAACAATAACATGGAACAAAAAATGTAAGTATAGTATGATAGTAGTAATGTGAAGCATGTATTATGCATATAATCAAAATGTTTTTGGTTTTTTTTAAATTATTTGCATGTTTTTTTTTATTTTAAAATATTTGATTTTGTTTGGTATTTTTGATATAAGCTATGTATAATCTATCATTAGGAGACTATGTACAATAAATTTAAGTGAAGCTATGTACAAGTAAGCTAGGAAGGGATGATACTAACTAATGAGTGTCATGGGAGACTCCATATCATGGTGTCCTATATCAAGGAAAGGGATCATGCATGATCATGAAGCATAATGGAAGGGCCAAGATTATGGATATGAAAGATATATATGTTGTAAATACTCTAAAATATATAAATTAAAAAATAAGTGTGGGGTCCTTATGTAACTCTGAGAAGTGGATGTAATTGTAGGGTTCTTAGGGACCCATCTAGTAGTAGGTGAAGCTCTCTAAACATGTGCTCTATGAGTAGATGCATGAGATCTTAATTGATACTACCCTAGGTGTGAAAATTGTATCTAAGAGCTATCTAGAATCCTAAAGTTGTGGAGATGTATGAAATATTTATGTTGATGATGGATGCTTCAACTATGTCTAAATCAAAACTGGAAGAGGAACTATAACTAGTGGAAAATTTTAAAATGGTGACTATAGAATAGTAGATGGCTATGAAGTAGGGAGTGGTAACTCATATGAAAATCCATCAACTGTAACAACTTGATTAGCATAAATAAATTTCACACATTTATGAATTATATAAGGTATTGATCAAAGTTTCTAAATCCATGGTTGACCAAGTAACATATCAAAAACTTGTGCACTGGGAACTATAGTAAATGGTATGGACATGTGTGTTGAACAAACCTATAGTTGAAGTAAAATATCACTCAATGGACTTTGTATGTTCCTGCTAAATCTACTAATAACTATGTCCATCAAGTTAATATCCTACTCTAAATATCCCAAATGTTTTAATAATGTCATAGTGCACATGTTCACACTATATCCATTATTAATGAGAACACTATGAATAGGATGATTATGAATGCAAGCTCTATTAAAAAGTGTATGATAATCCAAATCATCCTCAATGATCTCATACTCTAAGAAAGAGATGGAAGGTCTAGATGGAACTCTATAATTGTATACACCAATTACTTTACTCAAAGAATGTGTCTCAATTAAAATTTCCTTGTATGTATTTGGTGGTAGATGTGCATGATATGCATGGTGAACTCCTTATGTGTCCCCTATATCTTGTTTAAAATGCTATAAAAAAGGATCTACGAAGATTTTCAAATCTTTATCCTATGTTTTATTTGCCTAAGCAGGCTCATCTAAAGTGCCAAGATCAATATGATTTCCATCTATCAAATCCTATATCTTGTGTCTCAAACTAATGCATCTATTTATTTTATGCCTTAGTGCCCTATGAAACTCACAAAATGCATGCTGATCATATTCCAATGGAAGAGGATTTGTTGTGTCAACTTCCTAAATAGGATGGAGAGATATGATGTTACATTCAAATAGCTATTATAAAACTTTGGCTAGAGAAATTGGTAGATTTGTAAAGGTTCTTTGAGGAGGTGTTGATAAAACCACACACTGAGGGGGCTTATAAGCCACATTAACTATCAATTGATTCTAATTATTTTTATCATTAACCTTGACTTTATATGGGTATTTGTTGTTACTCTTATTTGTTGTTTCTAATGTGCTCATGTACTTGATTTTGGCCATTGAAATTAACTTGAACATCTCTTCCCTTTAGTTTGTGACACAGTACAGTGAAAGAAGAGAATCTTTTAAAAATAATTGATTCTTGAAAATATGGTAAGATAATCTATTTTAAGATATCTTTTAACTCTTGATCAACTATGGGGATAGTCATCTTAGCCAAGATAGTCCTATATAGAAGATCATAATCTATGAGATGCTCATTTGACCTTTGTTTCTATTATGAAACTTGGGCATATGAAACCTTATCACCAATGTTAATTATAAAATGAGATAGGAACATGTTGGGCAAAGGATTAAATTCATTAATCAACTAATTTGATAGACTATAAAACCATTGTAAATCATAATCCTTTAGGCTTCATGGAAATAGATTGGTAAGTAGATAGTCATTTGGTACATAGTCCAAGCATGCTACATGAAAAGTTCTCAAATGTATCTCTAGATCACCCTTGTGATCATATAAAGTAAGCTTGGGTTGAACAAAACCTTATGGAAAGGGTGTAGAAACAATGTGATGTGACAATGGTGTATGCGATAGAGAAAAAAATTTAAATCTTACATAGGTTTGGAGTCACCTTGATCAAGATGTAGCACCTTGGATTGAAGAGATCTTATCTCTTGTATAAGGGATACCACATCAAGAGATAAATATGTACTAGTTATATTTGGTGGCATAGAGGTAGGTTGGGATACTATAGGGGTTTTTTGAAACATAATTACCCTTGTAATGTCATTTTTAATTGGTGGCTCTGAAGGAATGGAAGACTCAACTTGTTTACCCTTTTTTATTTTCATGATAGATTGTAAAATAAGTGTAAGATCTTAGGGTTGGTCCCTGAGTCTTTCTTAAATACTTTGTAAGATCAAATCTTTGTTGAGGACAACTTCCTTATTAATAACTGGTAGAAGTTGATCAAGAGTTTGATGTGGTAGATTATGAACATCAATGTGTTAATCATCATTATTATTATCATATTTCTCATCATCAAAATATCCTTATTGAAATTGGTGTAATCTAGATGTGTAGGATCTATAGCAGGATTCTGAGTTGGTTGTTTATCCATGGTATATGGTTGAGTTGAAGGAATCTAGGAGAATTCAAGAGGGTTGCCATTAAGTATTGCACTTCATCTTGAAGGAAGAGATGTAAGGATCTTAGGTGGCATAAGTAAAATAACTTGGATAATAGTAGAAAATATTAAAAAGATATAATCTAAACAAGGAACTGGAATATGCATAAAAAGGATATGAAGCTCATAAACATGTAAGGTGATACCTCAAGGAGCAATGGGACCTAGTATATGAAGCTAGAGTTTGAAAGATGATTATTTTGAAAATTATTATGAAATTTTGAAATTTAAAATGAATTTTTGAGTTAGGTATGCAAGTAAAAAAAAGTCACAAATTTGTTAGAAAATTTATGATTTAATAAGACCTAGGTGTGACACTAAGGTTTTGAAAAATAATCATTTTGAAAATTAATATTGAATTTTAAAATTTGAGATGAATTTCTTATTTTAATATGGTAGTAAAAAATCAAAAAATTATTGGAAAATGACTAAGAAAATATTGGGACCTAGTATAGACAACTAAGGTTTGAAAGAAAATTATTTTAAAATTACTATGAAATTTTAAGATTTAATGATAATTTATGATTTTATTATGAAGGTAAAAAATTAAAAAAATATATAGGAAAAATTAATAAGAAATTTACCCTAGGTTTTTTAGGGTTTTTATGTACAAATGAAGTAAGTCGGATTCACCAAATGATTCAACTATTTTGGGAATATTGGTGTATTATTCCTAATTTAGTTAAAGGGCCTGAGTAATAAAATCAATAAATAAATATGCAATAATTAAGTTACTGATTTATGTAATTTGATTGTAATTTTAATCTTTTTAAAAATAGTAATAAGGGAGAGAAAAAAAGATTTAGCTAGAAACTGATTGAAATGATTGTTACAGGGTCTAGAATTCACTATGTGAGACTGGGATAGTGTCATAAATCAGGATCTAGAGTTTATTTTATTATTGTATATAATCACCAAAATAGGAAACTAGTGGAATTAGTGTTGTAGTCCACCTCTACCACTATTATCTAAGAGACCTGAGCTTTATAGGTTTTATTCATTATATCTATGTGACCCTCCCTATGAAGTTTTGACTAATGAATGTCTTTGAAACTCCTTATAAAGTACATTTTATCTTCAAACCCTAGACTCCTTTGTAATTTGATGAAATTTGAGAAATAACGGGGGTTAGTGTGTGTAGTATTCATTAAACATGTATCCACACCCCTTGTGTGGGCACACTACCTACATACCAATAGTTTGAAGGGGGATCAAGCCATATGTAGTTCACCCACTGGATGTACTTTATGAAATAGTGTGTGTGAAGATGCAGAATTATAAACTAGATGTGATTGAGGTGGCTAGGTACTGATATAAGGATTTTATTAATATTTTAAGTGTATTGGCTGGTTGTATGTAGAGAATAGGAAGATTAACTAAGTGGTCTTGCTTGTATTCTTACTTGCTTAGTGATAATTTTCCAACCCTCTCCAAATGATCTTTGAATGGGTTTTATGAGGATCTATTAGTCATGGGTTGAATGTAATCATGTTAGGTCTATAAGGAGAAGGATGGGGAACCATAAGGAGTTGACCATTGGGTCCAAAAATGCACTTAGATAGGAACATCAAAAGTGGATAGTAGTGGCATGAGCAATATATTCCAATTTGGGTGCTATTGTCCTTAGCTGATAAGACCTAGGGGGTGGATTTATCATGGAAAGAGTAGTATGGATAAGCTAGGATTAGGTTTGGAAGGTTATAGATGATTAATAATTAGTGAAAATATGCATTGAGGGTCATGAAAGCAAGCAAGAGCGACCTATGGGTTGGGTGTCATTATCCAATCTCAATTTACCAATTTCACATTTTATATGACTACACATATTCAATTATATCATTTTCAAGAGTACACCAAAATTAATGCATATGTCAACATTTATGTATTGTAGCATTCCACTACAGTGATCACCAAAAATTCCCCCATGTGCTTGTTCAAGAAGAGGAGGAACCTTATCTTGCAAAACATAATGGACTAAGGTACCTTCAACATTGTGATAATAAAGGATGTTATGTTGAAATAAATATTTGAAATCTTATTTATGAATGCATGTATTTTCACATGAGTCTAAATTAGGAGGATAAGTTTGGTGTTCTAATAGTTGAATGATGTCTTTATACCAAGGGATTTATCTAATGGTAACACCCTCAATATGATAGATAAGTGAATCTAATCATTGAGTTGAAGATGGAGATTTTCTTATTTGTATAAGAAAGGAAGGATCATAAATAACTTGATGAGGATGAAAGAGATTACTTAAAGAGGCAAGAAAATTAACAAATGGAATTTTGATCTTTAGGAATAGTCTCAATAGTGAAAGAGATAAAATCCTTAGTGAGAGTTGTTGTAATTTGATGATAGGTACTAAGGTTATCACTTTTACATTGATAGTCACCATTAATTTGATGAAAAACAAGTTGAGAATCACCTAAATTGTAAAGGTATTTAATGTATAAATTAAGAGTAGCTTGCATGCCTAAGATAAGAGATTTATACTTGACCATATTATTGGTGACATCAAAGGTGAAGCAAAAATCTAAAGGAATGATCTTATCGAGAGGACCAATGAGAATGCAACCTACCTTAGCTCCTTGAAGGCATTTAACACCATCAAAATGAAGGGTCCAATTATCCTCATGCAAGTCAACATGGAATTTAGGGAGCTCCTTGATAACTAACTTTGTTTTAGTAGTACCAAAGGGAGTGGAAAATTCTTCAAGATTATTGGCTTTGAGATTAATAGTAAATCTATGAAACTAATTTTTTTAAGAGATAGCTTGATTAAGACCTTCAATGTAAAGAATATTGTTATGTGGGGTCATCTTGATGTAAATAAGTGGATGGAATAGGAGTTATAGTAATTTTATTAGCTATGACTTGCCCTTTAATAGTCTTTTGAGTGATGATGTAAAGATCAAATTCCATAAGGAGGACCATCCATTTGCCAATTCTATCTCCAAGAAGAAAGGCTTTAGTGAATAAATGATGAAGGGGGTTAGAATTAATAATGACATAAGTAGTTTGGTAAAGCATATAATGATTAAGATTTTTAGCTACAAAATAGATATCAAGGCAATCACACTTAATTTTGGTATAACTATTTCATAGTCAATGAGGCCTCAGCTAATGTAGTATATAACATACTCTCTTCCTATATCATCTTGTTGGGCAAGCATTGTCCCAATTTAAATAGGTGTGGATGAAGTATATAGAATCAAAGGTTTATCTTTTGAAGAAGGATGAAGTATAGGTAGATGAATTAATGCTTATTTCATGTTATCAAAGGATTTTTGACATGGATCCATCTATTCTAAAGTAGTCATTTTCTTGAGAAGGGAATTGACAAAGTGACGTTGATATGCCATTTTAGGGATCAATCATATAATTTACCCAAGTCTTCTTAAGTAAGTATGAATGTTGATCATAGATCAAGGAATAGGCATGTTGATGATAACACTAATTTTGGTAGGATAAACATTAATGCTATGAAAAGAGATTAAGAATCCTAACAATTTGATATATGTGACTCCAAAGACACATGTGTAAGGATTATGTCTAACTTTATATTTAAGGAGATGATCAAAGATGATAGTAAGATTAGAAAGATGATTCTTATGATTTTTGGATTTATAAATGAGATCATCCACATAAGTTTCAACAATTTTATGAATGAGATTGTGAAAGATGTGAGTCATTTCATGTTGTTAAGTGGCTCTAGCATTATTGAGATCAAAGGGAAGTTTGACATAATAATAGGTGCCCCATTCTATGGTGAAAATTAGTCTTATGTTGGTCTTCAAGAGAGAAATGAATCTGATTGTATCTCGAGAAACCATCCATAAGAGATATCATTTTGTAGCTAACTATGGAGTCAATGATGGCATCTATTGAAGGTAAGGGTAAATTATCCTTGGGATAAATAAGAATAATATTATGGAAATTAATACAAATGAAAATAACCATAGTGACTTTCTTCTGAATGGGAATAATGTTGGACACCCATTCAAAATAATCCACTGGTTTGATAAATTTAGCATCGAGTAATTTGATGATTTCCTTATGACATAAGGTTGAACCTTTAGGAAAAAAATTTCTTTTATTTTGATGTACAAGCTTCACATTAGGATAAGTAATGATTTTATGCACCACAATTATAGGGTCAATGTCAGGCATGTCCTTTTAGGACCAAGTAAAATATTCATGATATTTGTCAAAGAACAAGCTGAAATTATCATATTTTGTAGGTGAAATCTCTCAAGAAATTATAATCAGTCAAGGATAAGATCAAGTATCATATTTGATGTGAGTGGTCTTTTAAATAAGCATGACATTACCATATTGAAAGTGATATGGTGCATTAGGAAAATTTTAAATTGGATTTGTTTTAGGATCAATTCTAGCAATGAAGTTGCTGAAGTACAAAGTTTTAGTTTTGAAATTTCAAAGCTTATGATGTTGCCAAGGAAGTTGAGGTTCTTGGGCATGAAGTAACTCAATAATAGATTCATCACTAAGCAAGTTAGGAAGAGGACCATAATATTTGACATCTATTTAAAGATCAATATTTTTATTTCCATGGTTATCATACTTAGAATGAAGCTAACGAACATCAGTTGCCTTGGCATCAAGAATAATTTGTAGAGTAGAAGAAGTAGATGGAATAGAAGAGATGGGTATATCAATGGATTTAATGATCAGAGAAGGATTGGATGCAATGATTAGATCCAAAGGTGTAGAAAATTTTGGGGGTTTGGAAGGTATATTTTATTCTACCATCCGAGTATCAATAAGAGGAGGATTGATAGGAGACACATGACCCTCAAGATATAAGGTATGATCCACAAAAATGGTATGTACATCCTAATTAAAATCATGGGTTTGGGATAAAGTTTTTTAGTAATATTTGAAATCCAAATATCGAGATTTAAATTGGGCCACGATATAATTATTAACATATGTTGGAGAAATAATACAAGTTTGAGGATCAAGGGGAGTTTCAGAAGGTAAAATCCTAATATTGATAAATGTACGAGGAGACATGATGATAGGATTTTAAAATAATTTAGTAACTCTAAAATCATTACAAGTGAATGAATATTTTGGTAAAGAAGGCTCCTAAGCATTTCATAGAGGGTAAATTCAATAATCTCATCAATAAAAGTAATACTATGCTTTATTGGTAATAGATAAGGAGGAATTCATTATGAAATATATAGAGGTAACTTGGTAGTATTATAAGTGTGTTGTAATTCAGTAGGCTCATCATCATTAGAATCCACAAAAGTAACTTATAGATTAGGACTCATGTTAATGATCTCAAGTAAAATAGCATTGTTAATCTTAGGATTTGTAGGAATATGATATTGAGGTTTAGGATTAGGAAGCTGGATACACCATGGATTGGGATCAGCATCATGCTTGTACTATTTTCCATTATGAAAAAATTTAATACATTAACTACCAAAAGAATAAATAACTCAAATTTGATGCTTCCAAGTGGCTTTTGATTAGTCTCATCAAAACCATGGAAAGTAAGATGGGTCTACTTAAGATGATATTCATTATAACCAAGTTGTTGTATAATCTATAAGGATGCCACATTAATATTAGATCTTTCATCAACTAGAAATTTTTGAATAAGAGTGGTATTAATGGCTATTTTGATAAAGAGTGGTAGATCATCGGCACGGAAAATAATTTCATTGTTAATCATGTCCTCTTCAAGAAAATCAATGGAAGGTTTGGAAAAGGGATACGAGGTTTCAATGGTGTTGATATTAGTAAGTTAAGAGTCAATATAAGGTGGTTATTCATCAATGGAGGATAGATCTTCAATTTCTTAAATTTGTTTCATAAGGAGTTTATGATGATACGATGAAGTGTGAATGAAATCCATAAGAAGAATCTTACAAGGCATAGAGTTGTGTTATTTAAGAAAATTCCAATGAGATTTAAAAGAACCAACATGAGTTTTAGAAGGCCAGTTAGTTTTGGAAGGTATAGATGTGGTTAGAGGATCAGAAGGTGGAAGTTGTTCTTTAGGTGATTTCAAATCAATATTAGTGGTGGTAGTATCTTTAAGAAGTTTTTATTCTAAATATGGATTTTAGGCTTGGTAATGGGATCTTTGTGAGCTATTTTATGATGATAATTAACCTTGGTAGTGTTGACATATTGATAGTTGTTAAAATATTGATTATAATTGGCATCGATGGCACAAACATCTTTGACATTTTCTTTATTATTAGAAGAATATTTTTTGTTATTAGAGGTAGAAGATTTGAAAGTTAGCCATTTTTGGGAAGCAACAGTGTATTATTGATGACAAAGCTTGATCATAACTTCATGATTGAATGAATCACCAAGAATATAGGAGACAAAAAAATTATTTAGCCCTTTATAAGATTCATGAGAGTGCCCAATGTTAGACTAGAACTAGAAAAAGGGTTTAGGGTCATACCACTTAGGAAGAGCATTTGGATTTTAGGGTGGTATAAATTGTTTCATTTACTGAACTAAAATAGGTGTATGAGAATGTGAAGGAATAACAATTTTGGCAATTCTTTGTTTGGTTTTTAGATCATTACTAGTGATAGCATTAGATTTTTGTAAAATCCTTTAAGAAGTTTAGGATTATGTTTGAATTGATTCATAAGAAAATATTGATGCTTAGCTTGATCAGGAGCTTCATTAAGCATTTTAGGATCAAAGGTTTGAACCTTATATTGGAGAGTTGGAGTCAAAGTAGTGATAAAGAGTTTGAATAGATTATATCATTCATGTTATGATAAGATTTATGAGCTAAAAATTTCCATATTTTGATAAAGTCAATGTGTTGAAAATCTTTAACTTAAGGATTAATCAAATCTTCAGGTTAATAAATAGAATGTTTGGGTAGTTGATTATACCATTCTAATACATCGCTGGTAAATTTTTTGACTAGGAGTTTAGTATTGGTGAATGTATTAGTTTGGATCCACTCTTTGTAAAGGTTAACAAAGGATTTAATAAGTAATGCAGGGTCCTTAGTCCCATCATATTTTATAGCTGGAGATATGTTACCAATGTCAATGGAAATAATGAAGGGAGCTAAAGGCTCATTTTGAATGGTTTTAAGAATCTCTTTATTTATTATGGATTGAGGAATAGCATTACTTGAGGCATCCCTAAGAGGTGGAGGGATATAATTAGGATTAGCTTGAGGATAAATAGTTGAAGTTTGATTAGCAAAATTAATTAAGTGTTGTTCAAGCTACATCATTTTGTTAGTATTATAATTTTTCGTAATGTTCATTTATTGAATGAATTGGGCTAAAATTTGGATTGTATTGGGAGGTGGGTTGGTGTTTTTAGGAGCACTCCCCATATTGGTATTATGGAAATGATTGATAGAATAAGGATTAGTGGGATTGGTAAGTAAACTTGTATCAATCACTCCCACATTAGTTTTAAGATTTTGAGAAGTTTCTTGGTAAGTATATAAAGGATTAGATCTATTAGCGTCATATTAAGGTGTTATTTGCACCATATTATAGTTCATAGATGGAGGAGGAGAAGAGATGACCTAAGAGTGATGGTGATCTTGGGAGGAAAAAAGAGGAAGAAATGAACATCCCATATAGTACCTAAATGGATTCAATATATCCACAAAGATTTTGATAGGATATTTCATTCTGACTAAAGAGAGATGAACATAATGTAAAATTGGAAAGATAAGGAGTTAGATTAACAAATAAGCAAAGAAAGAAATAGTATAGTGTTGATTGGGTCAATCTTGTATAGAAAATAGGGCCTATAAATTGTATAAGGTTGACTGGGTTGATCTAATACACTGAATAAAGATAGGAAAAAGATGGAAAAGGAGTTATAGATTATACAAGGTTGATTGGGTTGATCTAGTATAGTGAACAGGGGATGAATATGATACAAGGTTGACTAGGTTAATTTAGTATATTAGGCAGGGAGAAAGAACAAGATGATAACAAGTTATGAATTGAAATAAGATAATTTTTGTAGTTAATCTAGGAAAGTAAGAGCTAAAAGGAAAAAAATAATAAATTAAATCAATGTTTGCCAATAAAATTGAGGCACACAAAAGAAAACCTTGCACTAACACTAGATAATATAATTTTTTGCACACATAATTAAACAAAGAGCAAGCAAACAACTTGAAAAGTAAAGATAAATAATAGGTCAACTTGATTGTTAATAATATTATGAAGAATGATTTTAAATATGATTAGAAGTTGGATATAATCAAGGTACTAGATAACAATCTAAGGATGGTTTTGGGTAATTTAGGATGAAAGGGATTATAGTGGAAATGATACAGGGTTGGTATTGGGGCTTATCCTCTCACTTCACACACCGTAGTGATATTTTTTTTTGAGTTATTAGCTAAAATATACCATTAAACATGCTTTATACTTGACCAGAGCATCAAGTCAGATTCCCCCTCGGTGATGAAATCCAAGTAGGTTGGCCTAGGGTAGACAAAATTTTAAAGTTCTTATTTATGTTTTTGTGATTTGGCTATGTGTGCATAAAATAGAAATAGTTAAACTAAGTGATTAATTAAAAATACCCTAATTAGACTATGTGAAATATAATAAGCATGCAAATAATAGGAAAAGAAAGGTGTGAGCTAATTACTAGCAGATATGATGTTAATTCCAAATTTGAAACAAGGTATAGTGTTGACACTATATGCATGAAATACATAATAGAGTTGATAGGGTCAAACCTATACTATGGAAGTAAGGTTTGAAAATGAACTAGGTTGGCAATGTCAATCTAGTTTTTTTAGATAGCACATAAAACATAGAATTGGGTTAGCAATGTCAATCCAGTTGAATATATAAGAGTAGTTTTAAAGACTACAAACTATGAAAGGAAAGATAGAAAAGAAAGAAATAAAGATATAAAAATGAATCTTGGTGGATCAAAGATTTAATGAAAGAAGATTGTTGATAAATAACCTTAAAGTATGCTTGATAAACCTAAAAACTAGGTTGACAAGATTGAACAAGATGTATAAGAACCTATTGAAAAAGTGCTGAAACTATAAGGCATCGACTGGGTCGACCTAGTAGGCTAAATTGGGTATTTAAAAATCTAGAAACCTATACTAGGACAACTGGGTCAATCTAGTTGTCTATTCTTACAACTTGCTCACATAGATAAAAATTTGGGTCAACTAAATCGATCTATTATGTCAAAATATATGATAAAAATGATGATTGAAATAAACAAAATAAATAAAGGTAAAAGTGAACAAATCTTGCAAGGGTTAGTTCACATCAAATTCACCATAATGTATGAATTACTCCTAGATCAGATAAGATAGATCATACCTACACTTCCAATTGGGATGCACTCATTAAGTAGGAGCATTAACAATATAGGTATCCACTAGAATTGATTAGGGAATCACTTGTATCACTTGTCACAACACATCATCCTAAGAAGGGTTCTAAAGCCTACAATTTAACATAATCATACAACCTTAATGGAGTCCTAAGGTTTAAAACATTCACTCTATTCTAATATCAAGAAAGTAAATCTAATATAGTGCACAACAAAGATTATGGTACAAAGTTGGGGTTAGAAGAAATAAAACAAACATGTATAGGGAATTTCAATTAAAGTATGAGTAACACCCTAATACATAAAATATGAAAGATAGTATTATTTGAGCCAAAACTTATGTTACTTCTATCTATTAAAAGAGAGGAGAACAAAGTTAGAATATACTTACTTAAATGTGAACCCATCAAGACTCAATCTCTCCCTTGGCTAAAGGGGCTTCACAAGAGGTTGTTGTGGTTTGTAAGGATCACTAAGAAAGGCCAAAACATCCAAGACTTATCCATAATATTATATTATCCAAATAAGAAACCTAAGCTAAGTCTCCTCAATTAGAATGGTGGAAGAGCAAATTATGAAGAAGCATGAGCAAATAATAACTCTTGATTGCACATATGAATAATGAACAAACTGATCTTGTATATATAGGTAGATCTTACCCTAAATCCTTCTAAGAAGGTCAATTGTATAGGTTTGACCTAGTTAACCCAATGTGTTTTTAGGGATAATTTACCAAGTCTGAGCTAGGTTAGCCAAAGGGCTAATAGTCTAAGAAAGTAAAGAATACCCCTAAACTATACTAGGTTGACCTAGTTGACCTAGTACAATTGAAAGTCCAAAAGGATTTTAAGACAATAAAAGGAGGAATGAAAGAGGAAAAGACTGGAGGAATACTCAAGGGAGGAGAAGTAGCTTAGGTAAAGTTTTTGGGATCTAGTTGGATTGGTAATAATGTGGCAATAAGGGACAAAAATCCTATGAAGCACTAAGGGTCTGCCTACCCCTTTCTCATTATACCCTTTAGGGTGTGCACTTAGAGAGATTAAGTCTCAATAGGTTCCTAAAAAATTTAAAACATTAGTAATTGATAAAATTTAAAAATATTATATGTATACATAAATCATGGTTAAAGGTATATTATGGATAAGCACCTGACACCCTTATCATTATGGTGTGTGATGTGAGGGGGTAGGCCCCAATACCAAGCCGATATCATTACCACTATAGTCCCTTTTAACCTAAACTACCTAAAACCATCCTTATATTTCTATCTAGTTCCTTTCTTTACATTCAACTTCCCATCACATTTAAAATCATTTATTAATAATCTAATAAAACTTTTTAGGTTGACCAACTAATTAGCTCTTTAATTTCCAAGTTGATTTCTTGCTCTTTTCTCAATTATGTGTGTAAAAAATTGCATTATAAAATGTTATTGAAATTTTTTTTATTGTGAAATTCAATTGGATTGGCCAACATTGATCCAATTGACTATTTATTTCCCTTTAGTTCTTAATTTTCTAGATTAGTTATAAAAATTGTCTTGTTTCAGTTCATAACTTGTTATTAACTTTCTTTTATTTCATTTCTATTGTACTAGGTCAACCCAATTGACCCTATACCTTTTTCCAACCTCTGTGCACTATACAGGATTGACTCAATCAACCCTTTACTATCTACAACCCCTTTTACCTCTTTTTTCTAGTCCCTATTTACTATACTAGATCAACCCAATTGACCCTGTACTATTTTATATTCTTTGTTTTTGTGTTAGGTCAACTTAATCAAACTTATATTATTTTAGTCACTTCTTGGCTCTTTTCTTTCTCATCTTTCTTCGTTTCCCTTCATCATGAAATTTTTTCTTGATAGTGACACTAAGTTGTAGTCAACATACATGATGAACTTTACCAATCCTCATAGGTTCTCCCATAGATAGAGTAGGTCTCCTCTTTTGGATGCTAGTAAAATTCATATTACCACTCACACAATGAACTATGGGACCCTTACTAATACCTATTTGTAACATAATTATCCTATTTTCTTAGAGGACCAAATTAAGTTAGAGTATAATCTCGAAATGCTCTTCTTTATCTCTAAATTTCCTCAACATTTAGGAAAGGATCCTTCTACCATTTACAATCTTATTATTATTGGTTAAATTGAATACCCTCATTCACCTACTTCTACATTCTCAACTAAATTTGGGGGTACCACTTTCTTTGATTCTCAACCTCTTCCTTCAATTATGATCCCTTATCATGCCATGACCTCTTCTTCTATAACTTCTTCCACCTCCATACCTAGTATCTCAACTAACATGGCAAGTTCTACATCTAGTGAGCCTCTCTTAAGATCCAATATCCTTAATCCATCTTCTATTTCTTCATTTTCTACACAAGTCAATAATTATTTTATGCTTCTTCCTCTCAACCATTCACTAGTCCATCTTTTTCTACACAAGTAAATTTTTCCACTAGTGCATGACACTCACATAATTCTTCTCAAGATCCTATCAATACCAATAGCAGTAACCAAGTCACTAATACTAACACTAATGCCAACTATAATTATTATACCAATCCTAATCAAACACATAAACATTTTTTGCAAACTCTCAATCAAATGAATACATTTCAAGCTCATAACACAAATCAAATGATGAGAATTCAAAACCATCTTTTCCACCTTTAATCTCATCTACAACCAATGGCTTGTGGCACACATAACCAAAATATTCCCCCTCCTCCTCTTTGATATTATTAAGGAAATCTCATTCCTCAACCTCCTTTGGTCAACAAAACCATCAACCATCTACAAAATGAGCCTCTCACTACTCAACTTATGAATATTAACATAGGAGGTATAACACCTACAATTTATTATAATAAATCAACCAATCCTACCCTTCATATTAAGACATTTGGAAATATTTATAAGGATTAGGTCAAATAAAATACCTTTTGATACTACCAAGCTCTTAGCCAAAACCCTCACAGGTGATGCCTTGGATTCATACAATTAACTTAGATCTCATTCCATTACTAGTTTGGAGGATTTAGTGAATGCTTTAGTTCAATAATTCCAAACTAGTGATCTTATTGAAAACACTTTGGCCCATTTCATAAATTGCAAACAAAAAAATGAAACCACTCAAGCCTTTATTAAAATATGGAAAACTTTATCAAACAAATGTTAACATAACATGGCCGATGACAATATTTTACATCTCTTTACCAATTCCCTCTTTCCTGAATTACAATATTGAGTCTATACTCTCTCTCTCCATTTACCTTGGAAGAGGCTATTGATCAAGCTAAACATAAATATTTCCTAATGCATCAATTTGATACACCCCAAATGTTTACGGGTCCTCATCTATTATAAAGAATAAAACTACAATATTACTAATGATGGTGTTATAGATTCTTATGACACCATTCACAATGTTCAAGTTGTTGTTCTTAACTAATCTTTAGAACCAACTCCCCATTCTCAATAATATACTAATCCTCATTTGTCTTCACTAAATAATATCAACATTCACAAAGCTCTATCCTCAGCTGAGTTGTTTAAACATCTACCTAGGCCTCTTCCATGATAAATTGACCCTACTCATCCTATGAAATCTTGGTATGATCCTAGCAAGTTTTTTTTGTTTCATGCTAGTTGGGGTCATTATCATGAGACCTGTAAACAAATTCATAATTTAGATATGAATTTTCTTCTTGTTCCTAATTTTGATCATGATCCCATCATTTGTAAGTGTCAACAAGCTTATAAAATTACTATTAAGTATTATAAATAACATGACAAAACTCAAGCCTTTAATTAAATAAATGTTCATTTAGCTATCTATAAATACCCTCTCTTTAATCATCAATTGATTAAAGAAACCCAATATAATCCCATACCTTCCACCAATAATGTATAAAGTCTTGTTGAACCCAGTTCTGAAGTAGTAGACATATCGTGTTATCCAATATTAAATGAGTTGGGGAAAGATGACCTTATTAATTTTGATGATATAATTTATAATATTCCCTTAGACAAAACTTCCCATTCTATTTTTACCATTCTTCCATCATCTTTTAACACTAATGATAACCAAGATTCTACTAACACTTCTTCCAATTCTCAAAATCAAATTGAAAAAACTATTTCATCATCTCAACATGATTTTCACCCTTGTTCTAAACCTTCTTATTATTACCAACATAAATTCCAATGCACTTCAGTTCCTTCTTCTAAAAACCTTCTTAACCATTATTGGGATCCCATTTTGGATCTCACTAATCTCCCATCCCAAACTCCATTCCTTGATCTTATGAGGACTTCTCCCCATCACATAAATTATCATAAACAATTATTATTTAGGATAAATGTCCCTCATCCTCCCCTAAAAAGATAGGAGGCAACTCTATCTAGATCTAAATATAGTATATTACAATAATGTGAAGATATATGTATCGACATTGATAAAGCTATATACACTTCTCTTTTGTTAAAATTTCCCATAGCTTCTATGATTCTGGATGAGATTCTACTTTTTATGGATGATCCTCCCTTATTTATTAGCATCCAAATAGACAATATCCAAGTTAAGTGTGCATTAATTGATGAGGGTTATGGCATGTGTGTTTTTTCTCTTTATTTCATTAAGACACTTGGATATTCTGAATACAATCTTAAGTCTACATGCAACACCTACCAAGGATATGATAAAAGGAAAATGCCTCCTCTAGGTTGTGTATGGATTCCCATTATCATCCCACCTATTACTATCTATGTGAAGGTGATGATATTTAACTTCCCTTTTTATTATAACATCTTAATTAGTAGGCCATACTCACCACATGAGAGTTATTTCTTCTTCCACCTCCCAATGAGCTAAACTCTCTCATAATAGATCCATTTATAGGATTCAAGGTGACACTAACCCTTGTAATTCTAAAGAATTCCAAGGTCATGGTGTCTTCAATATTCCTACTCTTGATCATTTTCTTAGGTTTCCATTATATGAGTCACAACATCTTAACTTTTTTGTTAATTTAACTTGAGGTTATATTTATCATCCTAAGCTCATTGGGAACATTCCTCCTAACCTCTTAGATTTTGATGATGATGAGCCCAATGAGATTAACTTAAAGATCAAGACTTATGATCTCTCACTTCATCTCATCTCATAACTTCCTACTTCCTTGAAACCTCATTCTCACAAGCCTCCTTGTGATGACATTTTCATATTCTTAACCAAGACTAGGCATTTTATTCACCATACTTCATTGTATGATAAGGTCATCCCTACTTGCATCATTGACCCTCACACCCTAGATTATGATGATGGCTATTACTTATATTATCCATTATTAGGTGATCTTGTACAAGCTTGTGATGCCAAAATTATCCATTATATTTCTTATTTACTTGAGTCTTTTCATGTATCTCATCATTTTCCTTCACTTATAATTCCTAATTTTTGTATTTTCCCCTTTATTTTGAGGTAGAAATGGCACTAAAACCTCTATTTTTTGAGGATACATGTAGGACTATGCTCATGTTCATGATATGATTAGGTCTTACCATTTATATAGGTACTCTAACCCTCATAACTAGTTTATCCTTGAGGTTAGTGCAACTATCCTTAGACCTTCTATAGATCTCACCCCTCCCTCATTAGATCCCTTATTAGAATCCACTCATGTTATCATTATAGTTGAGCCCATTATTAATCCTAATATAGTAGAGACTATTTATACTCCTACTGTTGTTGAGCCTACCCCTATTTTTGATTCTACTACTCCTTCTATTGAGCCTAATTACATTCCTTCCTCATCATCACCCTCCCTTAGTGATGGTTTTCTTCCCTTGATTAATATGTCTCCTCTACCCACCAAATGTGACAATGAGTGTTCTCTATCTTCTTCCACTCTTATTACACCTCCTTTTATGAGTGATTCTACTAAAACCACTTAGAAGCATATTTATTTCTTCAATGGGATAGATAATCATTCTTATACCCATTATCGTAAGTTGTGAAAATATATTAATACCTTACATCCTTCTTCTCTATCATTAGACAAAGCCATACCTCCCCAAAAATTACTTCTTTAATATCTACCCAAGTATGGTGAGGTATATTGTCTATGGCATCTATGTGGTACCCATCATACTGATCATTATTGCATCTTTCAACATCTTAAAGATCACCTTATGGCCATTCCTAGACATTTTGCCAATCCTCCCATAGGTCATCCCCATAATAATGCTCCTCCTTCTTCTCCCATGGATCCATTGTCTATGGTTCCATCACCTCATGTCATCCCTTCACCATATTTTGTGCCTCTACCCATGATTACTTCACATGTGGATCCTTATCCACTGGTGATTCCTATATTTCCCATCGAGCCTTCTCCCATGCATTATCCTAACCATCCCTTACCTAATTCCCCTCCTCAACATTATCTATCAATAAATCCTACTTTTTTGTGTGGAGGAGATTAAAAGAGAGGTCTTTTCCTAATTTTTAGCAAAGATTGATGAAACTTTAGCATTAGTTCATATCTATCTTCATAGAGACTTAACCAATGTATTGGATAAAGTGTGTGGATATATTTATTAGTATTTATTAACACATGCATGGTGATTTCACATTTTCATTTGGTTTATATGTGTGCTCCAATCTTATCTTTATTTGTCTATATATCATTTGACACTGTGTCAAATTTTGCATTGACATATATGGTGATCTTACTTACTGTACTATATCCTGCTTATCTTATCATTTATATTTCACATATGATTGAATTTATTTATCATTTATTTGTCTCTCTTTCTTTATTTTTTCTCAAAAATATTTTCTTTCCCCTTCATGATTGTTTACTATCTTATCTCCATTTTTCACAGTTAAGTATCATTGTGACTTGGTTATACAAACCTTATTCCCTTTGGTCATTGTCTCCCTTTTTACCATGTTATTAAGTACTAAACCAATCCTACTCATTACTATCTCTTTTCATTGATCCACCTTTTGGATCTCCTTTTTACCTTCGTAATTTTTTTCAAACTAAGCATATACATGGTTGAGTCTTGAGATCACATGCTAGTTCATTGACAAGCCTAAGTGTCCTAGTTAGTCTTTGTGTTTGGTTACTTATCTTCCTTTAGCCTTAGCCTATAACTCATTAGTGTGTATCACTACATCTCTAATTATTGGTCATTCCAAATATGTATGGAAGAGGAATCTTAAAAATCCATAAAAATTTAAAAGCCAAATCATTTAAACAAAAGATAATGATACAAAAGGAAAATTTATTCTTAAAAGTCCAATCACACTAAAAGACATGATTCAAAGCACATCTCCTTCTTATAGTTTAAGATAAAACTCCATAGTTGGCCTCACAGTAGATCCAAGTCCTTTGGGGTGTGGTAGTCTAGTAGATTAGAAGAGGAAAATAAAAAAATAATTTAGTGCTACCTACTTTCTCATGTAAGTACCCAATCTTCATAGTAGATTGATAGCTTTATAAGGGGTCATGAATAATTGGGAACACATTATGGGAAGTTAGGTCCATTTTAATTTTTCTTGTACCAATCTACCTTCATGAGTTGATCTTATTAGCATGCCTATTTGCCTAAAAAACTTTGTGTCTATAGCGAACAAGTTTCCTTTGTACATTGCTGGTCACTAGTCACTTAGTGTCTTCTCATGTCCTTAGTATGCCTCTTGCCTCCTAAGGTCTTTTCATAAGATGCTTAAATCTTGATTTTTACATTATATTTTTCATTCCCTATATCCCTTATATTTCCTCTTGAGAAATATTACTTTTTATATTGATCACTTCAATTGGGATTTCATTTATGAGTTGATTTGTAAGACCATGGACAGGACCCAACATTCTTCATAGATTACCATATTTTCGTTTCTATTACCCACATCCTTGATTACATAATTTTTAATATTTATTTTACCCCAATGGTGTTCTCTTTGTGAGTTGATTTTTAAGACTATGGATAGGACCTAACATTCCTCACAAAATTTCCAATACCCAAGTCACATACCAAAACTACATGTGTCAAATATGAGATAAGATTCAATTGATTATAAACTTACACATCATTGACATGTTTCCTAGCTTGATTTAGTATGTTTTATGCTTACTTCATTTCTCTTTTGCTTTTATCTTTATATTTTCTAAGTGCATGTAATAATACAACCATTTCTTTAATTTTTTATACTTCCCAGCTTGAATTAGTGTGATAAATTTAAGACCAATCTTTTTCCATTTTTTTTCTTTTATAATTCCCAGAATGATTTAGTATGATTTATTGAATTAATTGATTTATTTTTATACCATTTGTGCCCTTTTACATACCTTAAATTTTATTACATTGTTATCATACTTCCCAATGCAAATTAGTATGATTTTACTTGTTTTAATTTGGTGCAAAAATATTTCGCTTTGGTTTAAAAACATAAATCCCTTTTTACCATCTGGTTTTTCCATTTCTTGGTCCTTTATACTTAGTCATTTATTGATATTATACATTTCCTAGTTTGAAATAGTGTGTAGTACATTTTATTGATTGATTATATTTTTTTAAGTCTTTTTTGCCCATTTATTTTTAATAAAGCATGTGTCCTACATAATGTTAGAAAAGAAACCACATCTCATATATATCCTATATAATATACAACAATGCTAAATTACATGTGCTAGAAATAAATATATCTAAAGAATCCACAACCACAACCCTAATAAACCATAATGATGACACACATAAACAAAAACAATATGCCAAAATGATACATCATATATATACTTCTCATGAATTTTGATACAACAAATACATCCATATACAATTCTCTAGTTTTATGGCTAGGTCATATCCTATATATCTCTTAGAATAGCCACGATACTTTATGAGGCCTTAGTATGAATCCTAAAAATAGTATGTTTTAAAGAGGTCATTTGGGATCTAAATACATCTACCTATCCCTAAAAGTGAGCTACATGTACTTGTGACTATGTCATCTACATCATTATGGCTAGAGGTGCATCTCTCTCCTCAACTATGGTCTACCATGACTACATCTCAATTGAACACACGTTTTCTAGTGGCTACATACTCTCTATTTGCACCTATATTTGTCTTGCTACCTCCCCACTAGCTCACCTGAGCTAGGGTAGATGGTAAGCTAGGATCCTCCAATGCAGTAGGGTCATATGGCTATTGAGTCTCATCTAGGACATCATAGAGTGCTCCCATCACTAGGGACCACATATCTCCTCTAAATCCTTAACTACACATAAAAAATCACACTAAATGGATATTATATCATTTTTATATCTCAAAATATCTCTCTACTTCTAAAAAAAACTTAAAGCAATAATTTAACCATCTTTTGTTACCTATCTATGTCTCAACTACTATGGTCTTTCCATCTATGTGACTACCTAACATAGTTTCTCCATATGCATGGATTCTTAGTACCTCCTCTATATGCCACATCCTTAGCTCAAATCCCTTTGTCATATCTCATGTCCATCTTAGCCTTCTCCTGAATAGTCTCTCTATCATCCATCACTCCTCTGGCTCCTCTACTAGCTTATCAGGGATGGCATCGATCTCTGTTATCTCTTACTACCTCCATCACTATCATGTACGTAGTGGTTATACCTCCTCTTACTATAGAATTGGTAGTGGTACATTTAGTATCTTTGACTTTGCCTCTATACCATCATACTCTACTCCTTATTATGCTTGACTAGTCCATGGTTACTCATGATGTGGTTTGAGTGTCAATCTCACTATCAATAGTCCTAGTCTTCTCTTCCCCCATGGCTCCCTCACATATCAATCCCATTGCTTGGGTATTAGTATCAATTTCACTAGATGAGGCAATCCCATCTATCTTGGTACCCATGTCATTGGATGCAGCTCTCTCCATAATGTGTAGTGTTTTACCACCTTTATCCTCGCTATTACTAGTATAACTATGTGCCAACTTGCCCATGTAGTCACTATGTTCTCATATGGATACCAAACTATGTTTTTGCATCTCACTAAAAATAACACTGACATGTGGGGCATGACCTATGGCACCTGGTCTTCTCTTCATCTCCATACTCAAGGTAACCTATCATTAACTACATGGGGCAACCCAACCAATTGATACATAGGAAATCTCTCATATATCTAAGATATCAACAACATGATTAATCCCATGGTCTTCTACCCTCTGACCAACATCTCATATAGATCATGTATGAGTTATACCTATATGACAGATCCTAAATCATATAGAACTCACTCCACTAGCATCATCTTTCACAAGATTACCATGAACAATGGTACCTTACTATCCAAATTGTGACATAGCACCCATTGTGTCATGAGACATATTGTAAATTTATATATATTTATAATATATGATGTATATACATCATCCATACTAACTCTCTATCCTCCCAAAATAATCTCTAAGCTAATATCCCATATAGCTAAGGCTCTTCTCTCCTCTATGTTATCTAATATCCTTGTGGTCACCGATGTTCCTGCTATGGGTAGCTTGAGGATGGCATGGACATAATCTAGTTTTATGGACACCTATATCACATCCCCATCCACCTCCCATCTAAAGGTGTTAGTTAGTCATTCCCATAAGCTGAGGGACATGACTAATAGATCAGTGGTCATGGGGATCTTACACATATTAGTTATGTCTTCTTGACCTATGGATACTAGTCTAGCCATATTTACATCTAATAATCATTAAAATAACTATAGTAAATATGACACATCCACCAATACCTTCATCATATTTGAAACTAATTAAAAACAAAAGATGTATCAGTTCTTTCATGTCATGTATAGTCAAAATACATTTTTTTACATTTATAAATAAAAACAAGCCTAATTACTTCTAAAACTTATTAGTTTTTATCAATTCTACCATATTTCAAGCCTAATTGATCCCTCTTACCCTCCTTTGGTCATTTAAATACATTCTATCCCTCTTTTAGTCTTTTTCATGCTTTTTTATGTTTATTTTGGTTCTTTGGTCAAACTAGTTTGACTAAAATTTCCCTAATTTTGCCCTAGATGTCTAAAATCTTAGTCAACCTCTTATTTTCCTCTTCTTAGTTCTACATTATCATTCTAGACCTTTCAAATTAATTGAAATTTTGCATTAGGTTGGTAGCCTATAGAATGTATAGGGTCAACCCATACCTACTGGGTTGACACTATGGATTTTGCCTAGTTTTAGCCTACCAGGTCGACTAGGTCAATCCAATTCATTTTGTTTGTCAACCCCTTGCATTTTCCTAAAAAACTATATTTTTATTTCTTTTTTTCTTCCTAATTCCTATAAACCCATTTCCCACCTTATTATTTTCTACCTAAAAAATCTAATTTTGTCTCATTATGACATCTATAAATTCTTAAAATTCAAAATTCTTGAAAATACACTTATTTCACCATAAATTTCAAAAACTAGTTTGAGATTCACAATTGCCTACCTATAGTGCACCCGTTACTACCTCTGGTCATCCCTCTCATCTATATTGTCATATCCTATCCATCCTAGCTCATTTGATCTCTAGAGCTATTTTTTCTCTCCTTCACAAGTCAGAATAACAAATGACTTGTCTTTTCCCCTATTTAAAAATATTTTTTATCAATCCCAATTTTATAATTATTCTCAGGTAGATACCTTATTTTTACTATATCTTTGATTTTACTTATCTATTTTCAAAATCATAAAATGAATTGGATTCATGATGATGTAGAGAATACTTTACACTACTATATGCCTATTTTCCAAAAAAAAAAAAATTGGCTATCTTTTGCACTAACTTTTACAGGGTTACCTAGTGTTCTTCACATTGGACGCTCTCTCTTTCTCTTGTAGTCTACTTCTTTATCAATAACACTAAGGTAAGTAAAGGTGTGTATTTTTCAATTATGTCCTTTCATTTATCTTATGTTATACTTAATACATTTTACCTAGAATCAACATTATGTGTTATCATGTTCTATCTCAAAGCACCATCCCATGTTGCACTTATGTGACACATGATGAAATTCAAATGGTGGATATGTATACACATAATATTTTCAAAATTTTATTGATTAATAACAATTTATATATTTTAGGAACCTATCAAGTCTTAATATCTTTAAGTGCATGCCTTAAGGGGTGCATTGAGAAAGGGGTAGGCAGACCATTATTACTTCATAATATTTTTTGTCCCTTTTGCCACTTACTATCTACACACTTGTCTCCTAAAACCATTAACCCTAAGCTTATTCTTCTCATCCTTACCCATTCTAGTCATTTTTATATTTCCATCCTCCTTTTCTTGCCTTAATTCCTTTTTGGACTATCAATTGTACTAGGTCGACCAGGGTAGACACTATATAGTTTAGGGTATTTTTCATTTTTTGGGTTTGTTAGACCTTCAGCCAACCTAGCTCAGACCTAGTGAATTATCCCTAAAAACATACAGGGTCCACCAAGTAGACCCTATATAGCCAACATTTATGAGAGGATTTAGGGTAATATTTGCCTATATATACAAGTTCATTTCCTACCATTTAGAAGAAGAGAAGTGAAGAAGAATTAACATTAATAAACATCTACTTATTAAACATTCTACTTGAGGAATAAAGCTTAGGGTTCCTTACTTTAGAGATATGGATCTTGTCTTGTGGAGGAGTCTTTTGGATGCATATATAGGTTTTGTATCATATATCTAATTTTTTTTCTTATCCTTACATACCATAACAATCTCTTGTGAATCACCTTAGCCAAGGGAGAGATTGAGGCTCAACAGGTTTGTCTTCAAGGTAAGTATTCCTAACTTTATTTATCCTTTGTAAGAGTAGATAGATAATGTAATTCATCTTTTTTCTTCAATGTATTAGGATTATATATAAATTGATGTGAGTATATGTCTTTTATGCATGTTTATTTTAGTTTGTTTTGTTTCTAACCCCCACTTTATGATAAAATCTTTGGTGTGCACTAGATTAGATTTACTTTCTTATTTATTAGAATAAGTGAATATTAAACCTTAGGAATCTTTTAGGTTTGTTGCATGATTGTGTTAGATGGTAGCTTTGGAACCCCACCTCACATGATGTATTGTGATAAATGATCACCTAATCAGGTCTAGTGGATCCCCATATTACTAATGTTCCTATTTAACAAATGTATTCCCAATTGGAAGTGTAGGTATGATTTATCTTCTCCAAGCCAAGATTGATTTATAGACACGATGAATTTTTTATTGCATATAAAAGGTATTAGTCATCTTTAAATTAATTTTAACTATGAATGATCTAATTTTTTCGGTCTAAACTTCATCTTATAAGTTTTTGAAACCAACAAAGGCCCATTAAACTAGAATAATACACAATAACTAATTGAGTGAGATTATAATGCCATGAACCAGTAAATAGAGACCTTAGGGAGGTTTACAAAATATCCTCTAAAGAGAGTTTTGGTAGAATCCTTACTATAAATACATGTTTGTGTTTTAAACAACAAATCAATATAATCTACATGGTAAATATCATGCAAAGGGAGACTAGCCTCTAAATTCTTGAAATCACTACCTCACTTCCAAGATCATTTTAGTACTCAATAATATTATTTAAATAATTGATCTTAGATTTATGTGTTTTTAGCCAATCCATACCTAATACAATATCATATGAACCTAAGGGTAGGATATTAATGTCTATAATACTCATGAAAAAATAATATTAGGTACACACCCATCAAAAAAATAAGCAACTACCATCTTGGATCTTATGGAAAACTCAACCTCATAATGGTTTTAATATCTAAATGTGACCATCCTTCACTAGTCTATTACAGATGGTGAAAAATAATAATATGAATATCTAAAATTAAATAATGCCTATACTATTTTTTTTAAATACATATAATCTCAATAATTGTAGAATTATGTACCACATAAAAGTTATCCACCACTACATACTTATAATTTTTATGACCCAACTAGATAGAATGAAGATTAAGTCAATTTGCCTTCCATCTCAATGGTAAGAATTGAATTTTGATGGAGTAACTAAAGATATCCCTAGATCCATGGGAGGAGGTGTCATCTAATATTTTAATGGAAATCTTATGGTAGCTTACACAGGACCTTTTAGGATCCAAACCAACCATATGGTAGAAGCCATGGTTGCTTGGTGGGGCATAGAAATTAAATTCAAGATTGTTTTAGATTATATATAGGTGGAGGGAGATTATATGAACATCATCAAATGTCTGAAAGGTTCCTCCCAAGCTTCTTAAAATGTTTCTAGCATACTAGAGGATGTTAAAACTCTCCTAACTCTTTTCCAAGGGGTGTCTATAAATCATGTCTATAGAGAAGGTAATAAAAGTATATATAAAATGATGAATCTATGGGACATTAGTAGATCTATCACCCATTGGAAATTTGACATGGGATTGCCTATCGATGCCATGCCAATCATTAAACTTGACAAAGGATAATCCAATGCATGACATTATGTGCATCATTATTATTAAATATAATCAACAACGATGAAGGATATTTTTCACATTTAGGGTTATAATGTCTCACCCATACCTAAATATATTTCATGAATGGATTTAATTCATATTAATCTCTAATAATTTTAAAGGAAAATCTATCAACACCATTTTATATTTAACTACAAGTGGCCCCACTCATAAAAAGTGTAGAGAAAGCAAACAACTAAAAATGGGAGGTGACCATGATAGAGTTGAGCCTATATACTACGCCAAGGTGAAGAAGATGCCTACATATGGAAAAATATGGCTAAGGGTAGGCTCAAAAGATTCATGGAGAGACTGATTGGCCATGATGTGGAAAGTTCTAGAGATTTTACATGGGGATACAATAAAAGAGAGGTTTGAATGCATGGTTTGAAACTAACAGTCACTGAAGATATCATTAGTGATATCATAGGTATGGATTTAAGTGGTGTACTAGGTTTCAAGGATAAAAAGAGAAAGGATGAACTATTTGGTATCTTTTACATCATAGAAAAGATAAATCCCAAGTCATCAAAACATAAAGGGTTTCTTAGGGTAGACCCTCCTAGGAAGTGGTTGGATGTTTGTCTCAAAATATTGAAATATATTACTCTTTAGGGTAATCATACGGTGATATTGTCTCACCATTTATTTCTCCTAAACCATTTTATGGGTCACCCAATTATTATACCATTATTTTTATTGGAATCACTAGAATTTTTTATCAATAACTTCAAATGCAATCCCTCAGCTAATATCATTCACCATGGGCTTATTATGCTCTCGATCAAAAGGGGGGAACCCCTTTAGACCAAGTAATTTATAGAGGATATACATATTACAACCAAGTATGAGGATTTAGATATGGAGGATGACTTTTTCTTATAAATTAAAATAGAACCCATAAGGGGATAGAATTAAGGATCTGGGGTAGAAAATGTCTAGAGGGATTTATAGTATGGTGGAATCCAAAACTGGGTCCTAATTTATGTTAATACCATCAATAACATGGGTTGTTTTTCCTTCAATTTTAATCTAAAAGAGGACATTGAATAGTCTATGGAAAAACTATAGACTACGGTGGCCATTCAAAAGTTACTAAGCATGTAAATATATGATGAGTTTGAGAAGCTTAAAGCCTTGCTAGCCCCTAGTGATTTGTCTTTAGGTAAGGATTACTTTTAACAAAATAGAAAGGAGGAAGTGGATACTATTAAAAACCCCTAAGGAGAAATGAATAGTCATAGTGAAGGTGGACAACAAGTTAGGATGGATATTGAATAGGGGAAGGAGGAAACCAAGTCTCTAAGGTTGAAGAGGAAGAGACTCATTACTGAATCTATACAAGGAATTAACAACCAAGCTAGAGGTAGGGAAAATAAAAATTAGAACATAGGGACAAAAAAATGAGTCCTTTATTTGGAGTACAATTTTTTTGACTAGTTATCTACTGGTGTCTAGTATTTTCTTATCTTTTTAATGGTGTTTTGGCATCCATTTAGCTGAAGACAACAATTTTAGCTAGTTTTTAAGTTATGTTTATTTTTATTTTACTAATATATCCTAATTATCTTTTGATCTTATTTGTAATGAGATTAACCTATATTTTAACCTTATATAATATAAGAAAATTGTATGACCCACATTACCCACTATCTACTTTAAAATTATTACCTTATATTGCTTGGTTGTATAAATGTATGTTGGGACTAACATGCATAGTGATATAATTCCCCATAAAAAATAGAAACTTATAATACAATAATGACTTGATTAGGATCTATTAGTCCTATAAAACCTGATATAATAGAACCCATATAACCTAGACATGTATACTTATGATTTTGTGTAAATCTAATCAAATGTCTATTCAATGTCTTATTCTTGTTTAGGTCATGACCATACCTCCTCTAACTCTCTATGAATTCTTTTGAGGGTGATGGTGATGTTATTTTTTTGGGGCCCTTTTTATGCTACCTAGTGGACCATGCTAACTTAGTAGATATTTGTGCAAGGAAATCATTGGTGATGGTTTCTTTTTTTATACATTTAGTTCTAGTTAGTAGGATATTTATAGATCCTACACCAACTAGTAGGTAGTTTCTTAACACTCAAGTTTGAAGGAGAATCTAATTGAGTGTTTGCACATGGTGGTTGGAGAGTAAAAGTGTCAGAGTAATGGACCCAATGGCATAATGACCCCTAATGACATATAATCACCTGGAATGTGCCCATCCAACCTAAAAAAAGGATGCTCCCCTACCTATAAAAAAAGCATGGACTTGAAGAAGAAATGGCAACGTTAATGTAGTAAAGATCTACAAGATTAGTTCTAGGATTATACATGAATTTTGGCTTAAAACCAACATGAATACTTTGGAGAATCACCATTTAGTGCCCAAGATTGTCTATGAGCCACTAGGCTTGTGGTATAATATATATGAGCATGTGTTCTATTTTATACAAACTATACTCTTTGTTGATGAACATTGAGTTAATGGAAATGGCTAGGGCATATTTACTTGGTTGTTAAATATTTTCATATAGTTTAACACTATTGTATGATTATGACTCAAGTTATATATGAATAATGATATAGTTTTCATTCTTTGAAGGTATTGTGATATAAAAGGACATTCTAGGTTGTTAATGGGATCACTATGCCATATAGTGACTTTGGCATACCTATAAAATTGATTAAGTGTCAAAACCAACATTCACCCAAACCCTAGTAACCATGCCTAGAGAGCTAACTTAAATAATGATCCCTTGAGCATAAGCCATTCCCTTGAATTAACTAAGTGCCTAAATGAATCTTAACTTGTTATCCCTTCATATTATGCTATTAATATCTATACCTAACTATACATGAACTTGTGACAAAAGACTTGTGCCCTTGAATAGGCTTACACCTCTTGATCTTATCTAGAATGACATGCACCAATAGACTACGTAAGCCCATTATTCCAATGAATAATTCCCATTGAGACTAAGGTTGTACCATGTTTCAACTAGCCCAACATTGTCCTTAGTACCTTCATTTCTATGCTTCAAGTGAGTGCACAGGGTTTGTGCCTTGTGTGAAATTGATGCTAGCACAATAGTGCATTTAAATGTTGTGTGCCACAAAGTTTTACTATGATTTTGCCTTATTGTATCAAGTATAGAACTAACTTGGATTAATTACTAAGCTCATGAATAAACACATGAGCTAAACAAGGAAACTTTAATACAACATTTTAGTTTTATTGGTGTAACCAAGTGAGGGCAAGATGGACCACCCCATCTCATTTACAAGGAGGAAATTTTAATATATAGAATAAAATTACACCACCACTAAGAATAAGATACTAGTAATGGTCTATGCCTTATAAAAATTTAAGCAATATCTATTGGTGACCCCATTCATATTTTTCACTAATCACAAGGTGCTAAGTACCTCATGAACAAGCTTGTTTTACATGGGTACATATGTAGATGGATAGTTATATTCCAAGAGTTCTAGTTATCTATTTTTGTTAAACCTAGAAAGTAAAACTTGGGGCCAAACCATTTATCTCACATAAATTTTGGCAATACGGTAATGTCAATTGAGGATGAAATGTTGAACATGAAATTACATAGAGTCCATCACATCCTTAAAGAGTCGGTAAAGATTTCCACTATCTTGACATTTAGGTTTACACCCTAGACCATGTCAAATAAGGAGAAGAATCAAATTTCTATTCATGCTACCCCCTAATATCTCATTGAGGGGGAGTTGTATAAACTAAGTAGAGATGAATTATTAAACCGATGTGTTCTAGAACATGAAATGGATTCCATCTTACAAAAATCACATGAGAGAATCATAAGAGGCCATTACACTAGAGATTCAATGACATGCAATATATTTTAGCTAGGCTTGTGGTGTCCAAACCTGTTCTAAGACACAAAGGAGTGTGTTAAGGGATGAAACATATGCTAGAAAATCAAGAAGAGAAACCACTTAGATGAGATGCCTCTCATCCCCTTCTTTCTTAGGCACCATTTGAGAAAAGGGGTATTTATTTTATTAGACCAATAACTCCTATAACATAGCATGCAGGTGAAAGGTATATTTTGGTGGCCACTAACTATTTTACTAAGTGGGCCAAAGATACACTAACAAAATATTATATAGCCATGATATCCATTTGTTTCACCTAGGAGAACATAATAAGTCAATATGGGTTCCCATTAAGTATAATTAGTGATATGGGCACTCATTTCATTAATGAGATGGTGCACATACTCTTAACTAAATACATGGTGGCACACCACAAGACCACCCCAATCAGCTATAAGAAAATGGCATAATTGAAGCATTTAATGAGATCTTAAGAATGTGCTTGATGAATATATGTGATTCTAGTCATAAGGACTAGGATGATCATGTTTCAATGGTACTATGGGTGTACTGCATGACATATAAGTGCTTATATAAGGCTACATCATTCCAACTAGTGTTTGATATTGAAGTAGTTATCCTTATAGAATTCATATTGGCATCCTTATTCATTGCATTTATTACTCTCTTAGACAACCAATAATATTTAAACATAATTTTGGAAGACTTTGAGTACTTGGATCAAAAGATCTCCCAAGAAAGATATAGTTAGCAAACCAAAAAGGTACGTTAGAAGCTCTGGCATGAAAATCACATCAAGCACAAGGAGATGATTGAAGGACAATTGGTTCTACTCTATAACTTGAAGTAGCTTAAGCACCTAAGAAAATTGCAAGAAAGGTAGATGAGCCCCTACATGATCCACCACATATTGGAGATAGGTGTATGCAAATTATGCACATTGTCTAGTGAAATGCTCCTAAGGTATTTCAATGGCAACTAATTAAATTCATATCAGTATTGGGATGGCCCTTACACCATAAGAAAAAAAACTTCTTGGTCAATAGTTGGTTTTAATTTGAGATGACTAGAGTAAAATTTGGCACAAACCAAACTATTATTTTATTCTATTTTTGTTCCCTGTATAGTGTAAACAGGTAATAAATGATGCATAGTGGTTGAAAGGACTTATCTATTAGAACTTCACACATAATTCCACTTGGGGAATAAAAAACTTGCACTTCCTAAACACATGAGGCCATAACACCTAAGTTATGGGTACATGAATCTAACCTAGCTCCAGTTTATTCATCTAGCCTTTTATACATAATTCCAATTGGGTGATTTGATCACTTGCACCCTCTAAGTGTATAAGGATAGACATCTAAGTGATGGATGTGTGATACACACCAGATGGAAGTAGAAGATAAATAAGATCCATGTGTGTAAGGTGAAAATTATAGGGCTCTTGGAGGCCCAAGAATGAATTACTCTATCACTTTTATGAATAATACCAATTAGGTGAGTCAAGCCCATTTAATTTTTAAGCACCTAAGGCCAAACACCTAAGTATTTGGACATGAGGAAGTTAAAATAATTTAAAGATTTGAAAATAAAATGACAAAGTATAGAATCACAAAGATCACCTTTATACCAAATTTAGAAGGAGGTGCATCAATTGATCATGCACTAGAGACAAAAGAATAAGGTGAAGATTCTCAACATGGTTGGGTGTAAGAAATAACACAAAGATACATAATCTGACTATGCACATAAAACCTAGAAGAGAAGCCAAAGTGCTAGAGGGCTAGTACAAGGTATTTTTATGGGGTAGGATAGGCCAAGGCAAGATGAAGTGCAAGAAACTAACCAAAATAAAGAAGCACACTTGAAATTAAAGCATAAATGAATGAGGAAGTGGAACCAAGTAGGCTCAATCATGCACATGTGAGGTGTTACACCTAGGTTGCCATAAGGAAGGGAAAGGTTGTGCCAAGTAAACAAGTGTTAGAGAAGAATCATCTAAGACAACTGGTGTCCACCTAGAATTGAGTGGGAAGTGACCATTTGAAGTAAATGTCACTTCACTGAATTAACATTAGAGATCATTCAATGGAATAGTGGTGGAGGCACAAAGATATGCATTTAATGTATTGATGACAAATGATTTTTGTGGATTTTGAAAAAAATTACATTTTCTAAGAAATTTAGGTACCACCATGATATAAAACACCTGCATTAATGATGATAGACAAGTAAATGGTATATATTAACAAGTGACATACTTGATTAGGTTACAAAGTTTATACTAGCTTAAAACTAAGAGCAAACCTAATCAAAATATAGAGATATGAGGTGGAAAAACCTTATACCAGTGAGAATTTGAGTGATTTCAAGCACTAAGAGTAAATGACTACATAATAAGAAGGATTTCATTCATAGTAAGAGTGATTTTGAGAAGTTTGGAGAAATGATTGTATAGAAATCAAATAGTTAGAGAAGTGGAGTGATACTTAATCCACTATTAAAGACCAGTTAATCTTGAGATCCAAGGGAATAAATATAAATCCCATGATTGTAGAAGCACCACCACTATTCAAAGCTTTGGTAAACTAAAACTACCATGCTTCAACACCATCAAGTTTAGGATGGTGAAGAAATAAAAGGGATCAAGCTCTAATCAAGCATAATAGGACATGAAATGGGTATGTATAGTGCCTAAAGTAGCCACTACAATAAAAGTTTTGTATCAATTTGAAATAGTGAGCATGACATAGGTGGATACTAAGATGTTCACCAAAATGTCCTACCAAGTAATGTAGTTCCCTCTAGAGGTTGTGATAAGGGAGGATTAACACTATTTTGTGCATGTCTAATAGTTAAAATAATATAATCACCACATGTCTAATCATTTATAAGACCTCATGAAATATTGGATGGTAGACACAAGGGGAAAGGTGGCACAAGGTGATACAATATTTGACACCTCAATCTGAGAGAAATTGATGGCCTCTGATGCAACTCAACTTTATCTGTTGCCATTCTTTAATAAACTAGAGGAGTTGGTTTAATTCCTACTCTTGCACATCCATGAGGAATAAATTTACTTTTTAAGGAGGTGTATGAATATTTTAGTATAACTGTTAAAGAGAATAACCATTCTTCAAGACATTGATAAAGACATCCATCAGATGATGGATGATGATGAAGAGGTGGAACATGTAGCCTAGTTGCTAAAGTATTTCAAGAGGGGTTTTGTATCCTCCATAAAGGAGTGAAAGGACCCCAACATGAGGGTGGAAACATGCCTTATAAGCTCTAATCTATGTCCACTCAGTCAATGGATTGATGTAACTAAGGCATACATTTGCATCACCTATCACATGGCATAGGGTGAGAAGTTCAATATTTCCAAATTCATCATCAATGAATTTATGAAGAAAGCATAGGAGTTCCATTGAATTAAAAGGACATTCATGTGGGGATACATTCTCATTCTCATTATCATATAATAGATTAGGATTCTACACTAGGATGAGGACAACCTTTGGGTCCATCCAAAGCATAATGACTCCCTAGCATAGAAATACAAAGACTTCATGAGCCCCCCTCTTTCAATTCCAAATATAAGACACACATTATGGGGTGGTGTGATAGGTACATAGAGGCCTTCAAGATAGAGTGGTGTATCCCTTAAGGGCTCCCTCATAGTATGTTTGGAATGGTAAACTTTATCATAATGCATCACTATTGTGTAGTGTTAGTATTTCTAGTTGATGGCAATATGTCAGGGTGGCTAAATCTCTCCTGCACATTCTTAGTAGGATACTTCAAGGATGAACTACACTAAATCCCCAATGCACAATAAATATACATTCCATTAAAAGTAATTGGATATGGAGAGGCATAAGATGAGGTGCTAATTCATTCACACAGATGGGAAGGCCACTAAAGACAAAGAGGATGAGTCAAATCACACCAACATTCATCCTATCCAAGAGATTACCATAGTTTGGCACATCCATAGGATCTACTATGAGATGAAACCATATAATAAAGGAATCAACACCAGGAAGATTGAATACCCCCCAATCTAGATCAGTGATGAAGGAACTCTAGCACCAATAGAGAAGTACTTGAAGAATAATAAGGAGGAGACTTTGGAAGAGATATAGGAGAAAATAAGGCTCAATATAACCTTAAAATAATAATCCTATCTTTCAACCTCCATAAATAATCATGTGTGATTCATGTGAAATGCTTCCCATAGTGTAATGGAAAAGAAGAATGGGAAGGTTTATCTTATGGTGCCCAGGACAATCTTATCCGACATAAAGGAGGAAGAGGAGATGGAGGAAGAAACAATAGGGAGGGGTGTATACATCATGCCTAAAAAGAAAAATCCTCATCAAGTGAATAGACCCCCTCACCATCCCGTTAATTTAATTGGAGAATAAGATGCAAAGATAGAGGAAATGTGGCCTTAGTGATGCCAATATACAAAAGGCACAGGAGATAGAAGAACAAAGAGAAAAAATGATAAAGGTTAGGATGTCAAAATAAGCCATTGAGATGGTCAAGGATGAATATCATAGGAAGGAAGTGGAAAAATGTAAGGAATGGGAGAGGAAAGGGATAAAATAAGAAAATAAGAAGGAAGGAGGGATAGGTGAAAATCCCAGCAAGGTAGAAGCATTTGGAGAAGCAATACCCTCAGGTGTACCAACTAAAGAAGATTTGAAGTGCAAATGGGAGGACATGAGCCTAGACCAATATCACATCAACATGACACTAGATTTTCACTAAAAATGAGATTACATAAAGGCAAAAGGCATGACCCAAGATAAAATTTATAGAGTGTACATTAAGGAGATAAAGGTAGAAGAGAAGAAATATAAAAAGTAGGGCAAAAGAAGGAAAATTGAGAATAAAAAGGTTGAAGAGGAAAAATCCAAAAGGAAAGAAATAAAAGAGAAGGTAGCCTAGGTAGAAATGGATATAATGAATAAAGAGAGAGTAAAAAGTTTCCATTAGCACAAAACCTAAAAAGAAGAAGGCAACTAAAGAGGTTCTTAGTGCCCACCCAAGCCTAATTGAGGAAGTTGTACAATAAGTGTGCCCTAGTTCTAAAGGGGTGCCTAAAGACAAAGAAGGTGATGTTGATGCCTCAAAATAAAAAAAAACAAATAATATATTAGAGACCCCATTAGAGAAATAATAAATTAAGGATATCACTAAGGAGGTTAATGCCAAAAAGACACAAAAATAAGAAGTGGATAAGGGGAAAAGTCTGAGGAAGAACCCCTCCATAAACAAGATAACAAAACTAACACCAAAGAAAGAGAAGAGGTAGACCAAGGGGAAATTTTTGATGAAGAACCCCTAGTAGAATAAGAATAAAAATAAGAAGGATAAGAAGAAAGCATTGGATAAAGTACTAGTGCTAGCAGAGAAGAGAAGGAGCTAGTCAAGGAAGAGGAATATGAGCAAAACTATAGGGAAAAAGCATAGAGGAAATTCACCAAAGATGATGACTTCTACATGTTAGAGTACATGCACCCCAAAAATACAACCCTAACATGCTAGTAATTTTATTGGGATCTTGATTGCTATATGGATGAACCTTAGTTTGAGGTACCAAAGAAACCAATCTAAAGATCTAAGAAGCTAGAAGAGGAACATGGATACCAACTTATAAATCCAAGGGATATGAACCCTATAAGGATAGCTAATTCATCCTTAATATGGCCTCAATAATAGTGTGTAATAACATCATCAATGATGTTCATACCAATAAATGGAAATATATAGCAGATAAGGCAGAGGAAGAAGTAAAAACAATGAATCTCAAACTCCAGCAGTTGGTCGAGTGTGTTGAAGAGGCAAAGCCATTACTTTTGGATGGTTTTGATACTTTGGAAATGAAAGAGGTTGATAAATTTTTCACATTGGTAGAATAAATTCTCATCCTGAAGAAGTCAGTGCTAGAGGAAAAATAGATCCATGTAAAGCCATCATATGAAAGCTAAACAAAAGGATAGACATGATAGAGGACCTTTTTGGTAAACTAGGAGGGAATGGAAGAAGTGGATGCCATCTTTTACAACTTTTCCACTCAAGCATCATTCATAAATGTGTGCCTTCAAAAGGTGAAAGAGGAGAAGGATAATTTGATGAAGCATAATTTCACTATGGGCAAGACTGAGAATATGCAAATTATGGTACAGGTTAACACTTTAAGTGCCCAGCTAAAAAACTAGGAGAAAGACCTAGAAGCACTATTCCATGCCTTTCAAACAAAATCAAGTGAGTAAGGGGACATTTTAGAAGGTAGGGTAAGAAGAGATAAGGAAGGGATGGAAGCCTTTACAAAAGAAATGGATAACATGGATGTGTTTACACTCAAGGCTATATTAACAAAATTAGATGGTGCCACTAAATAAATCAAGCTCACCATTCAAGGATTCAACAACTTTAAAGTGGAGCTAAAATAGAGTGCACTCAAATTTTACACAACAAAGGCACTAAAAGACTAGTTTGAGCTCATACTAGCAATTTTATATGTGGTAAATGTTGGGCCCCTTTTTGTGCTACCTACTAAACTACACCAACTCAGTAGATCTCTATGTGGGCAATCATTAGTGATAGTTTCTATTTTTAACTTTTGGTTATAGTTGGGAGGATCCCTATAGATCTTACAACAGTTGGTAGGCAATTGTTTAGCACTCAGGTTTGAAGGAGAATCTCATTGAGTGCTTGTATGTGGTATTTGGAAAGCATGGATGTCAGAGTAATGGAGGCAATAGAATAATGACCACAAGTGATAGCTTAGAACCTGATGTACATCCATATGACTTGGTAAAAATATGCTCCCCTACCTATAAAAATGAAAGTCAACCTCAAGAAGAAAGGGTGACATTAATGCAACAAAAATCTATAAGATTAGTTCAAGGATTATACATGCATTTTGGTTTAAAACCAACTTGAATACTTTGGAGAATCACCATGTAGCACCCAAGATTTCCTATTAGTCATTAGGCTTGTCATAGAATTTAGATGAGCATGTGTTCTATTTTATACAAAGTTTACTCTATGTTGATTAAATTTGAGTTAATGGAAATAACGAGTGCATATTTACTTGGTTATTGAATCTTTTCATATAGTTTAGCATTGTTGTATGATTACAACTCAAGTTATATATGAATAATGATATAGTTTTCATTCTTTGAATGTATTGTGATATAAATGTCTATTCTAGGTTTTTAATAGCATCATTGTGCCATATATCAACTTTAACATACCTATAAACTCAACTAAGTGTTGAAATTGAAATGCTCTAAAACCCTAATAACCATGCCTAGAGTGCTTACTTGAAGAATGATCCCTTAAACATAAGCCATTCCCTTGATTCAACTAAACACTTAAATGAATCTTAACTTTTTATCCCTTTATCTTACACCATTAAGAGCTATACCTAGCTAGACATGAACTTGTACAAGAAGACTTATGCCCTTGAATAGGCTTGTGCCTGCTGATCTTATCTAGAATGACATGAGCTAATAGACCACCTAATCCCATTTCGCTAATGACTAAGTCCTATTGATATTAAGGTTATACCATGTTTTAACTAGCCTAACATGGTCCTTGATCCCTTGATTATTGTGATTTGGGTGAGTACACAAAGCTTGTGTCTTTTGTGAAATTGATGTCAGTGAAGTAATGCATTTAAATGTTGTGCACCAAAAACTCTTACTATGATTTCACCTAGCTGTATCAAGTATAGAACTAACTTGGATTGATTACTAAGCACATGATCTAAACAAAGAAATGTTTCTACAACATGTTTCATTTTATACTATGGGTGATGTTTTCAATATTTTTGACTTTTATGGTGAGATTGATAATTTTAGAAACCAACTCTAGGTGGATGTTGGATGCCTCATGCTCATCCTAATGGGTCTACAACTTTACCTAAAACTACTCTCTATCCCATTTTGTATTCCCCTAGTTTTATTTTTCTAGATATTAATTTTCCCCTACTACTTACAATGTCTAAGGGGATAATAGGAAAGAAACCCTAGATATATCTACATTCATCCCCTTGATAGACATGCTCACTTGTATCTTCTCATCCAAAACATGATCAACATACTAAAAAATCTATAAACTTGACCTAATACTAAGTCATAGTACCATTTTCCTATTGAATATTATGAAACTCATTGATTTTTCTCTATATGAGCTGTTATGATAGGTATCAACCCCTGAACCACTCCTTACATATATCCTAAGTAACCATTTCCTTAGTTAAGTAAAAATCTACTCATTTTTACTCCATAAAATCTGATATATGTATCTAAAGAGGATATAAATCCATGATTTAACATTGGTCTCATATGAGTGGAGACAATATATAATTATCCAAACTCAGTAACTAATCCTCTATGCCAATATTTTCTATATATGCTCAAACAAATTGGGGTTGTAATCTCAATAGATAGAAAATAATGCCACCTACCTCTAGTCTTGGTGTAAAATGTTATATTTCATCTCCCCATTTGGTGAATAATTTATCTCCACTTATATATATGAAGGACTACAAGGCCTATCTCTGAGTTGAAAATGACTATGAGACATCTCTTAGTGTTGAGAATCATCCTATTAATGTGAGAGAGAATGTCTCTATGAAACATTTATATTAATAGGTAATTTATCATATCCCGTCATCTTATATAATATTTGTAATATTTTTGTCTTTTATTCTATTGGTGTATGCTTTTTCTCTATTGTCAAGGCATGTTCACATCTAGCTTGAATGGCATTCCTTTCTTATACATGAGTATATTATAGGAATTATGTATTTTTTACAAGGAATGGCCAACTTAAAAATCCCTATATTTCCTAGTGTTGAGTCTAGGATTTGATATAAACATGCCATGCCCTAAAATTAAATTCCAAAAATTCACTCATTTTTTTATGTTTTTAATATTTTTACTATATATTTGATTTTAAAATTACTTTTCCCACACTATTTTTTCTTAAAACCAAACACATATGCCCTTAATAAATCTTAGGATGGAAGATAAAAAACATGCATAACATGGTTGAGGTCACCTAAGGTAAGAACCACCTAGGTACATTTATTATTGATATTTAAAATTAAAATGTGTTTAATGGCTAAAATAAATGTTCACACACACTTAGAAGGATCCTAGGTTTTTTACTTAATTTCAATAATGCTCTAAGGTCACCTATGATTCATTGAAATAATAAAACTTTAATGTAAAGTGTGAAAATAACTTAAGTCAAAGGTTACTTAGAAAGGGGGTAATTTTAAATAAATGGGTAAATAGATATAAAATTCTATAGGAAAAAGATAACATACAATATAAAGTGCACACACATATTAACTATTAATTAGAAAAAGAAAACATGGTTTATATATATATATATATATATATATAAGTTGAATTTGATTTTATTTCCAGAGTGGAGTAAGTTATATCCACCATTAAATCAAGCCTAATATTTATCATTTGATTTAAAAAACCTTAAATATTACATAATCATCCTTATAGGTGAATATAAAAAATCTCCTAAGTCTCTAAGTTCTCATTTCCTACTTGTTGAAATTAAAATGGAGAGAGGATGAGAGGAAGGATTACATTACCTTTCCTCTAACCTCCAAGATCCAACAATGGCTGCCATGGCCATGTATTTTGACATCATCTATTTTTTATTTAGTTATTATTTTTATCATATTTAAATTATTTTCCCAATGTGTGTGCGTGCATGCATGTGTGTGTACGTGCACACACACACACATGTGTGTGTATGTGTGTGTGGACACATTATTTCAATTTAAACCACATCCCATAGTCACTTATAACTATTTATTTATTTAAATATATAATTTTGTTTTTATTATGGTTTAAAAAATAATCTACATTCAATTATTTTGAGTGGGGTTGAACCCCACCTAACTAATGGCAAGATTGTGGTAATCTCATCATTGTAACTAATGGCATGACTACACCTATACCCAAATGTGTTTATAACATATATATGGATGGGTGTTCCCATACACATCCTTTATAAAATGTCTTTCAACCAATATACTTGGCTAAATGAATGTGTATGCTTAAATTAGTGGTTTGTCACCAAATCCATTCAACTATCCTCTTGTTAATTCTTTTTTTCACTTTATTTTTTTTATTATATATTTTTATCACCATTTTTAAAAATTGTTGCATAAAAAATTTAAAAAAATCATATATTTGGGCTGGCATTCAAGCCCCCACCATGCCACCTTTTCATTCCAAGATTTAGCAGGATTGTGGAAGTCTTGTCACTATAACTAGTGGTAGAACTACACTAGTCCCATTTCCATTTATTGGAAGGTGTGGGGGCACCTATTTCATCCCCTTAATACATTTCAAGATAAATATTATTTTTCCCTTTCATTTCATAATGAATAAATAACTAGTTTACTTGGTTAACTTTATATTAATGAATACTTTGTGACCTATTGAACAAACCATTATGTCAGCCACTTTGCCCACCCCTCCCCGCCCCAACCCTACCCATGGACACACAAATATTTTTGTTTATTAGTATTTTTTATAAACACATGCACACACATACAAGATTTACATGGAATCCTAAAATAATGTAGTATGGTTTTTAAAGAGCCAATATAGTTAAGATAATTAAATTCATAAAATAAAATAATAATAATAATAATCATAAACTATTTGTATACATTATTAAGAGTTTTACTTGTGTCTATTTGAAAATGTTATTCCATTTTACCTGGGTAAATACTCATAATTCTAGCATTCTTTTCATTTATACATGTCAGGTACCCTTAGAACAACAAACATGCTCTGGTACCAATTGTTAGGATCTTGCTCCTCAGAAAGAGCACAATATGATTACCAAACTTAAGCAATTAAACATGTGGAAATATACCAGAAACACAAGTAACTAGAATTCACCAATAGCAAAAAATATGAGAGACAATATACACTCTTATATATTAATACTTGTACAGAAAAGAATACAATAAAGATCCGCCACACTCTTCCACCTTGCAGAGGCTTCCCACACCTCAAGTGTACAGTAATTCTTCTTCAAAACACTCTCCTATCAAAAAACGGTCCCAACAACCAACTCACACATAGAATTGGTGTTCACCTCTCCAACCAGTCAGTAATAACCCTACTAGTACACCAAGCACTCTATAGTACTTCAAGTGATCTCCCATGAACCTGCAACCTACAATTCAACAGACCATACTCACAATGGAAGGATCTTCCTTGACTTCCTTTCTAGCTCAATAATGGAACTAGGAGGAACACACACTTTGTTCTCTTCACTAGCACACTTTACAATACATGCCAATGGGTCTATAAATAGATCCCAGACTTAAACAATAACTTAGACTTATATTTTAATAATAATAGACACGTAGCTCAAGACTAAAAATATCCTTTACATGCAAACACTCTGTTCACTAAACTAACTATTCATGCAATGAACAGTTCTGAAACACACAGGCGACCGACGCCGGTCCCTGCTTGCCTGGTTCTACCGATGTCGGCTGACTTCCTACCATCACTGGTTGCCTTCTACACTGGTCATGACCGACATCGGTCATGCTACTGATGTCGGTGCTTCTGGGTCTTCAACAACCTCCTTTTCTTTGTCTACAACAAGTTGAAGCTTTTAGCTCTACAACCTAATAATCTCCCACTTGGAGATAAACAGCTACAACTGTACCTATACCTGTACACCATCTAGTTTGTTCCCTTGGCTCTGTATCCCTCTTCAAGATCACCCCTGAAGACTACCCACCACAAAAACTATAGTGCAAAACTTGTCATCCAAATTACCTGCCACATCCGCATCTACAAACCATGTAGAAAATAACTTGAACTTGCATAGCATGTGCACCTGCTGCTGGTCCCTCTAATAATCCACTGAACTACCCTCTAATGCTTCTTTCCCAGATTGGCTCCAACTTTCTGACAACTCCCACTGCTTGGGAAAACTCAGGCTAGTACATACCATGCACTTAACCTCATTATGTGAATCAAGACAATTGTTCTGTGAACTGTCCAACCATCAGCGTGCTAACCGGTCTCACACAATCATCCTGAAACAAAGTCAACATGTGACCTTCCATGTCCTTAGAACACACTCATGCCAAAGAATCTTGCTATTCCCAGATTCTCCATGACACACCCCTAAACTAGCTTTACCTTTAGTTCATCAATACCTATATATGTAACCCTACAATAAGCACATCATATAGTAATAGGATAATGTAGCTAATATTATCCAACTTGGTAAAGAGAAACACAATGATCAAACCTCCATTGCCCTGTAGCTTACTCAAGACCATATACCCTGATCTTCCATCTCACGTATCCATTTCTGCTCTTCTTTATCTTGAACATCCATTCATCTCTCAGTGCTTACTTCCAGCTAGTAACTCTACCAACAAATCCTTGTTTGGTTCTTCTCCAAGGAATCACATCCTCATCCATGACAAGCTCCCACTATTTCCTAGATCTACCTATTCTGCTTCTTTAACAACTTCCTGGTTCTTTACCATCAATGAGCAACAAGTAGTGTAAAGAAGGGAAATGACGAATTTGAGGCTTACCTACCCTTTAAGTCCTTCATATGGGCACTTGAGACTCCTTGACAGCTTGCTGTCCACCCAAAATTCATCTCAGTGATTGATGTTGATCACATTCCAGTTTGCTCCCGACCGATGTCAGTTCCCTGCGACTGCCTCATCGCCGACGTCAGTTCTCCCCTGACCGACGCTGGTGTTTATCTGCCCTGAGTCACCGATGTCGGTCTGCACATAGCCGATGTCGGTCCCTATCTGGATGCCAATGCCAATTTTCCTACCGACATCGATCTCTGTGTTTTGCTTGTGAGAACTGACTTTTACTCGCGAGCTCCTTTTGGATCAAACCCTTGTCTAAATCACCCTTGCTCTACTTAGAATTCCTTAGCCCTTGTGATTGATACCTATCTGTCATCTTCTCCTTAAAAACCAAGGCTTTCCTGCTCTTGTCACAAACATCAGATTCCTCAAGAAACGTTACCTTCTTCTTCTGCATACAAAAATCTCGATCTATACCCTTTGACTCAAGAACATGCATCTCCTTCTTACTCATGTGACCAAGCCTACAAAGCCACGTCTTCACAACAAAAGAAGAATCAATAATATAAGCAAGTAGATAAAGAGTACCTGCTTTCTTACCACCCACTAATTCAAGTGCATCCACTGTGAGAGTTCTTGTGCATCTCTCATCACCCAACTTTCCTGAAGCAATTAGCCACATCTCCAAGACTGGGACCTGCATGACCTCCTTTATCACCCATGTGTTACCTGTCTGCAATTTCAACTTCACTTTCCCTTTCCAATCATCTGACAAGGCTTTCCATCCCCTAAACAAATTTCTCCAAAGTCTCCCTAGACATACTCATGAAAAAATACCCTATTTGGGGATGCATGAAAAGAGGCACCAGAATCTAAAGCCCTAGATTATACTTTATCCAAAGAACATACCAGAGCATCTCATGTAACGAACCCTACAACATCTGCTTCTTCTTGATGTCCTTCATGCTGATCTGCTACCAACCAACAATCTTCTTTTCTCTGCTCTTTCTTTTCACATTTCCAGCAGGTTATTCTGCCATACCTGAACTTGGACCTCCTGCTATTAAACTTTTCCATTCGTAGTTTACTGTCTTCTACCATTACTCTACTCCCACTCAAATAGAAATCCCTGTGAGTAACCTGTAATCAAAACACACTAACCAGATCTAATCCAACCTGTTAGTATCCCAACCAAAAGCTCTGATACCACTTGTTGGTATCAAGCTCTGAACCTACAATCAAGGCTCTGATACCACTTGTCAGGTACTCTTAAAACAACAAACATGCTCTGGCACCAACTTTTAGGATCTTGCTCCTCAGAAAGAGCACAATATGATTACCAAACTTAAGTAATTAAACATGTGGAAATATACTAGAAACACAAGTAACTAGAATTCACCAATAGCACATAATATGAGAGACAATATACACTCTTATATATTAATACTTGTACAGAAAAGAATACAATAAAGAGCTGCCACACTCTTCCACCTTGCAGAGGCTTCCCACACCTCAAGTGTACAGTAATTATTCTTCAAAACACTCTCCTATCAAAAAATGGTCCCAACAACCAACTCACACATAGAATTGGTGTTCACCTCTCCAACCAGTTAGTAATAACCCTGCTAGTACACCAAGCACTCTATAGTACTTCAAGTTGATCTCCCATGAACCTGCAACCTGCAATTCAATATACCATACTCACAATGGAAGGATCTTCCTTGCCTTCCTTTCTAGCTCAATAATGGAACTAGGAGGAACACACACTTTGTTCTCTTCACTAGCACACTTTACAATACATGCCAATGGGTCTATAAATAGATCCCAGACTTAAACAATAACTTAGACTTCTATTTTACTAATAATAGACACGCAGCTCAAGACTCAAAATAGCCTTTACATGCAAACACTCTATTCACTAAACTAACTGTTCGTGTAACAAATAGTTTTGGAACACACAGGTGACTGACGCCAGTCCCTGCTTGCCTGGTTCTGCCGACATCGGCTTACTTCCTACCATCGCCAGTTGCCTTCTGCACTGGTCGTGACCGACGTCGGTCATGCTGCCGATGCCGGTGCTTCTAGGTCTTCAACAACCTCCTTTTCTTTGTCTGCAACAAGTTGAAGCTTTTAGCTCCACAACCTAACAATACATCTTCATACATGAGAGAAAATATATAAAAATCTAAACAACTTTATTTATTGATACCTTGAATAAATTAGAAGATAATTTTTTTCATAACAAGAGTAAAGGAAGGAAAAATCATAAGATACTACCCAAATAAATTTAAGGTGAAAAAATGATTAATGTTAAGGTGATAGATTCAAAAATAAATTTTAATTACATATTAATATTTTTGGATGTTTAATCATGTATGTTTTACTCATTACCCAAATTACCTCCATGATTATTAATTACTAATAGTCATAAGTCAAGAGGAACCAATTTAGCACATAGCAACCATAAACATTTTTTAGTCAAGGAAGGAATGGTAAATGTAATTTACCATTTTCATCTTCTCACCCTCTATCCTCTTCACCATTGGAAAAATAATTTGTGATTATACTTCCTAATAATTAATCCTTATCTCAAAATTACTACGAAGGTGGGATGAACATAATTACACCCAATCATGTGTTTTAATGTTAATTTGAAGGCTTCCAAAATCATTTTTATTAGATATTATTTTTTATGTTATTTTTACTTGTTTATGTTTTATTCATTACCCAAATGACATTTGTCATCATATATTTTTGTTAATAATTACAAGGTAAGGGAACCTAATTTATCACACAACAACCATAAGAAATTTTTATTAGGGAGGAGTAATGGTAAAGCTCTTGGTGAGTGTAGTTATTTAAAAATCAACAATGTCTCACAATTATGACCAATGTGAGATAAACCCAATTACAATTAAATCATATATTTTAATGTTAATTCAAAGTCTTCAAAAATAAATTTTATTTAAAAATTAATTATTGTTAGATTTTTATTTGTGTATGGTTTAATTATTACCCAAATAACCTCCATGAGTATTGATTTTCCAAATGAAAAATTTCCTCGTGTATTTTTTGAAATAATCACAAAGAATGGGGACCCACTTTAGCACAAAATCACCTTAATAATTTTTTATTAGGGGGAGGAATGGTGAATGTAGCACACCACTTTGGCATTCTTATTATTTAGCCTCTTTCCCTATTGGTAAAGTTTTTTGTGAGTGTAGTGTATAATAAACTGTCATTGTTTCATAATTATTACTAATGTGTGATTAACTCATTTACAACCTAATTATATATATTAATGTTAAGTTGAAGTATTCCATGATAAATTAGTATTATATGTTAATTTTTAAGGAATTTTTTCTTTTGCACATTTTAATCATTACCCAAATGAACTCCATGAGTATTGATTACCCAAATTTCATTTTTCCTCATATATTTTTGGTAATAATAACAAACAAGGGGACCCACTTTATGACACAATAACCATAATAATTTTTTTTAGTGGGAGGGGGGAATGGTGAATTTAATTCACCACTTTGGGTTTATCCCATTGGAAAAAACATTGTGAGTGTAATGCCTGAAAAATCACACCAATATGGGATCAATCCAATTACAAACCAATCATGAATTTTAATTTATATCATAATAAAATGTTTCCTTATAAAATAATTTCCAATTCAAATTTTGGAGATATTGAACACACACATAATGACATCCAATTAAGTGGCCTTGATACAACTCCTACAATATGGATTTATCAACTTGTCGAGTGACAAAATAGTTGAATTCAATAATGAAATAGATAATTATCCAAGACCATTTATTCTTTAAGCCATGATCAAGGATGGAAAAAAAATATATTCATAAAATTTCTACATGATTTCCTAGAGTGATTTTCTATGGATTATAAATATATTCCAATAATTGATCATGTCTATATTACACAATATTGTTCTCTATCTTGATGCAAATCTAAATAAATGAAAGATAATAAATATGGATATAAAAGTATCCCTTATATTTAAATATTAAATTTAAAGGTATATTAATGTTGGTTTTATTAGATAAATTGATTTCTTATGTTGATCGTTAAGCCACATAGAAAAATTAATGTTTGTATAGACTTTCGATAGATCAATAAGGTTTTCCCTAAGGATGAATTCCATTTATCAAACATTGATAATATTGTGGACTCTAAAATTGGTTATGAGATGATTTCATTTAATGGGGAAAAAGGGATATAATAAAGATTAGTCCCAAGAATCATCCCAAAAGTGCATTTAAAACACCATGGGGAACATTTTATTATGTGGTCACGTCTTTTAGATTGAATAATGTGGTAGATACTTATCACATGGACATAAATCATATTTTTCATTATTTTATGCATAATATTATATAAATTACTTATTTAAAAAATATGAACACCAAAAATATCATGTTACAAACTTGTTAAAAATATGTGAATGCTTTTACAAATATAATGTGAAGTTAAACCAATATAAATGTGTATTTATTAATATTTGAGATTTTTATAGGTAATATCATTTATCATATAGGTATATAAGTTGATAAAAATAAACCAATGGTTATTCTGGCATACCTCCACCCAATGGGTTAAATAAATTAATGTGTTTATAGGGAATAATTCAAGTAATCAGACATTTTTTGGGTCACTTTTTTGATAAGATGTAACCTATATGGTTTTTAAGAAAGGACATGAAGTTTAAATGGGATGATTCTTGTCAGAATATTTTTTATACAATCAAATTATTTCTATTTAATCCAATAATATTTATGCCTCCAATGTTGTATAATCCATTGTTATTATACATTTATGCTATAGATCATGTATTAGTATATTTTTTGGTATGATATAGTGATGATATTATGTAACATGCCATATATTACATCATCCATACATGTTGATATTATATATATATATATATATATATATATATATATATATATATATTAAAATGGAAAAAAAAATTATACTGCAATGTAATTAATTTTTTTTCCTTGTAATTGTTTTTGTAGCACAAAAACATGAACACTACATGCTTAACAATGAAACATATGTCATTGAAATGGTCAATCAACTAACTAACCTCTTAATTAATTTATTTTTCTAGTATGTATAGACAAGTGAGTAGTGTTACTAATGGAACATGAATCAAATTTTATATCTCAAAAATACTAAAGGGATAGGTAATTTCATATCAATTCGGTACAACACCTCTAATTGACATGACACAAATCAATGATACTTTTCATTTTTTTAATACCATATTGATAATGACACTTTTACTATGTAATTATATGCATATAAATGTTATTTACATTATATAACCAAAATTTTTTTAGTCATTCCTCAAGGACATCCTATGCCATTAGCATACCACTTAAGGTTCTCAAGAAAAAATAACATAGTGTAATATGAGGCATTAATCTTAATATTATATGATATGAACACATTAGAAATAGAATATATTCAATTATATGGTAATTTTTAACTAATAGTCAATTGATTTTTACATGTTTATCATAAAATAAAGTAAAATTTATCCCATATAAATGTATGGTACAGCTTTTAATGACATACTTTGATAATATCATGATTTAGAGTATACATAATATAAAAAATCATCATATATATGTTATATATAGTGAAACATATATTGTTCCTATTTATATAAATTATGATTAGGCTATTTTTACTATAAAATTTACATTATCCATTAATTTCTAAAAAAAATGGACACTTTAATAGTATTTATGGTCACACAAAGTGTAACTAATTAATAATGGTATAGAAACACACATTATTTCTTGCATAAATATATAATCCTAGAAATTTTTTAACAATTACAAATGTAAATTGAAACAAGATGTATTTTTTATGTTATAATAGGAGATGATATTTTAAAATCAATGTTTAAGGGACACTTTATTCAATATCTTAACTGTGAGGATGATAATATTTATTTATAGGAGTTACACAATAGTGAACATGGTGGACACTTTAATATAAAATTAATGTCTATAAAATATTTAAAAAAGGGTTAATATTTTATAATATGGAACAAAAAATGTTAATAACATGCAAAATTATGCATTCAACAACAATATCATAGTAGTTTTAGTCATGTGTCTTCATATTAATTACAACATATTATATCACCACTTCCATTTTATATATGGGGATTTAATCTAACAAGAGATATAAATATGAAATCATCATAGGGTCACAAGCTCATTATTATAGATACAAAATATTTCAAAAATAGGTTGAGTAAATATGATTTTAGTCAACTATAATGAGCAATATCATTTCATAATTTAGTCTCCCTTGAGCTATTATAATAGCTAATGATTCATACTTCAAGAACAATACTATTAACATTTTTTTTTGTTAAATAGAAAATACATAATATATATTTAAACTCCTTATTATCAATAAGGAAATTGGAAATCAAAGGAAATGAATAATATTATTTCTAAAATATTATGTAAAATAGTTGGAAAACATGGGGAGGATTAGCAACCAAATTATTAATGTTTTATGGGCCTATCACACAAGTTTTCATGCACCCATGAAGGATATTAATTATTATATTATTTATGAAATGAATGTTTTATTACATTTAGAACTAGAGATACCATAGTTGTGTGTTTATTTAAAGTATATCAAGGAAAATGAGTATCATTAAGTTAAACTACATGAGTTATAAATTTTGGAAAAAATTAAAAATACATGCTAACGATCATATCAAAGTATATCATAAATATAATAATAATAATAATAATAATAATAATAATAATAATAATAATAACAACAACAACAACGACAACAACAACAACATGATAATTTAAATTTGGTGACTTGGTGCTAAAAGAGAATCAAAATAATACTAATTTAGATAAATAAATAAAAAGATAAATTAAAATAAAAATTTTTAAGGCCATTTATGATTAAAAACAAGTTAGGCATAGGGGTTTATAATTTGGATTTAGTTGAAGTAAAACTTCTTAATAACCCTATGAAAATTATTTACTGACTTCAAATTTACATGTAATCATCACATATTAAAATAAATAAATAAATAAATAAAATGTTGAAAAGATTAAAAAAAATGACGTATGGATGTTTTAATAGTTTCATGATTGATCTATATTATTTAACATATTTATGTTATATTACATATCCATTCCCTACACACATTATTTTCACATTATACATGATTTGGAAATAATACATATAGGTTACATATGATACGTGTGGATACATTGGGAAGTAAGACATTCATTAAACCTAGGGGATATCTTTATAGATTAGGTCCATATTAGTACACTTTAAAGGTTGCATCTTTATATGACCATTCCATTGATTATATATATCTAATTATATTGATTATAAATGACTTTATCCTTTGTACACTCTTAAGGGTGTTATATTCTATAGATATTGTTCTTTGACATGTTTTGATAATGACATTAAGTGATTGTGTAGAGTATCATTTATTATTTTATGCATGATGATGTTATTGCATCCAACATGGTGTGATAATTAATTATGCATTACATTAGGTCATGATGTATGTGTATTACATTGAGTGATATATGGGTGATTATTGATGTGTGTTACATATTTATTCATCATTGTGTGATATCTTATATGTTTCTATGACTACCTTGATCACACAATGTAACACTCATCAGTGATCACACAATATAAAAATAATTAATTATAACATAATGGAATAATAATCAATGATCCCACAATGAAATAATAATAAATATGCATGTAATAATTAATGTTAGTCTGTATAATCAATAAATGTCATCATATTGTATAGTAAAGTAAAATAATCATATAATATAGCATGTTAAAGAGTATACACAACATAAATTAATGTATAAATGTTCTAATTATCTCAATATGATCATAAGAATTATATAAATATATATTATAAAATGTGTGAAAATATGATCTTATTGTAGGCATACCCCTATTTTAGAAATTTAGTCCTTAGGTGTAATGAATGTCCTACATTTGAATGGCCATGTGTCATATGTAACCTATCTGTCATATATCCCACTCATGTATATCATGAAACACATGTGCATATAAAATGGAGATGTAATATAAAATATGTATGAGAAATAACCTTAATCAATAATGTAAAGTAACAAATCATGTCATGCATAGTTCTTGATATTTTATTTTTTACATATTTTAATTATTTGAATGGTTTTTATTTTATTCAATTGAAACTTGCTTATACTAACCAGTTATCACATAGAAGGTATGTTCATATGTAGGTCTTAGATAAATAAATGATTTTTTTTTCATGCCATGGGTGAGGGGTAAATATATATCAATATCTAATTTGAATAAATGATCATGTATTGTAATAAATACATCATTAATATCATATTAAACCTAGTGTTCATTAAGCATAAAGTATAGGTAGTTTAGGACATGACATAGTATGTAATGTCTAAAATAAATAAATAGACATATAATATAGTAGACATTAAATAAATTGCCTTCGAGGAATACCAATTAATTTTATTTTATTTTCATTCATAGGATGAACATATAAAATCTATATGATGAGCTATATATGAGGTTATAGAGAAAATTTATCTAACTAAATAGAACATATAAATGGAATAGCCTAAACTATAACCATTTAGTTTCTAAATATATACTTCACACACCAATGTACTAAAGACATTATTGCATGTATCTTATGTATCAATTGATACCCTAATATAATTTACAATACCACTGTATTGGGAATAACTAACAATCATGTATAAATAATTGCAAGCATTTTCATAATCACAATGACCATGAAATGCATTTGTATCTTTAGATTGAATGATTTCACAATAGCATTTTTAATAATAAAATATATATGTGTTACCAAAACTATTAATCAATGTCATGATGCGTATGTTTTGATTTTACCTAGTATCCACCATTGCATTATGTATAGTATATGATTTAATGAAATGACACAAAAACAAAGGTGCATTATTAAAATCATCATCAATAGTTTTATGCTCATCAAAAGTGATGTTAGGTCTTCATACATGTGTATTTTTAAGTTAAAAAATAATATCATATATAATATGAACCTCCTTAGGTTTTTGAAGCATAAATATTCAAAGGGGGATACAGTTTGTAAGTATTATGTCATACCCCATCCCATGTTCAAAGGCTACATTAGTATTAGTGAGGGAAGTGAAACTAATGATTAGAATTTTTTATTTTTGATGATATATCTTATGTTGTATTATTTTATTTCATGATTCATTATGATTAAATAACATTTTCATGTGCTTATGGATATATTATATTGTTTTGTATTGGAATATTATATGGATTTATTAATTTTAGATTTGATTTATTACACAATAGTCTATTTGATGTACATGCATTCTAAGTATTTTATTATTTTTTTGTAAGATTAAACTAACTACCTTTTTATTTGACTAATGTGATTGTAGGACTATCCCACCCTCATAGAGTGGAATAGAGGGATAGTATCATAGGGTATGAGGATGAAAACATCAACATTGTGGATATAAAGAGTGAAAATGAACCTATAAACACACACACACACACACACACACACACACACACACACACACACACACACACACCTACTAAGATGAATTAAATTTTGATGGTATTAAATAGATGTGTTGTATGATTAATTTTATTATTGGTCTCTAAATTTAGTATTGCATGTTATTAATTTATTATGGATTAATTTGATTACCTTGTTATGGCATAGATAGTTGAAATGGATGTTCTTGTTGACATAATTTTTTAGTTCTTATAGTGTGAATTGGTTGTATTAACCTCTATGAAACATTATTGTGAACTAAAATATGGGTTGTTGATTTATAACTATGATAAAACTATTTATATGCATTTCAAACCTATTAAGTATTGGGTGTTTATTAAACCATGTCTTGTATATAAACTATGTAAATATTGTTGGAATTAATTTTTAACCCTTTTAGAATCCTAGGGGTAAATGGGGTTAAAAAAACCTAAGAATTTATCCTAAATATTTTTTGAAACTTATGAAAATTAGTTTTGTTAATGTGGAAGGTTTTAGTGGCTTTACTACCATGCATCTATTCGGTCCAAAAATAAATTAGGTCATTATTAAAACCTTGGAGAAGATTTTTTATATATAATTAAGGGTTGACATGGTCATTTTTGTTAAAATAAGGGTTTTATTAAATTTATTGTAGTTTCTATGCAAAACAAGATTAGGGTACAGTGAATTAATAACAAGAAGAAGGAACATGCATTAAAAAAATTGAGTCTGATTATGGTTAACTCACAAAGTTCTAGCATAAAATATAGGCATGAAAAATGTTGATGAGAGAGGTAAATTAGATGCAAATAATGTAAATGGAATATTTAGGGGTGGTAGAGGAAGGAACAAGAGCATTGGCAAGGACTAACAATATTTGCATTGAAATTGTGGTCATTGAAGTAACCATGCAATTAGGGTTTTCAATTTGAGAATATAAATTTTTAAAGGTTTTGATTATATCTATATATGGACTGAGTTCCTATTAAAAATTGAAATTTTGAATTCCACTCTTACCTAGGTTAGTGTCAAATTCATTGGAATGCATATGTAGATATTGCCTTGAAAGTTAGGACATCACCTTTATAGACCTAGGGATGGAACTCATTTCCATCCATAAGCTTGTATAAATGATATCAAAGCCTTAATTAGTGATTAAAATTCATATTTATTAGTATTACTCCTAAGGAATACACAACTACATCTAAATTGATCCATAGGATGAAATATTAGAGAGGGGAAAATATATTTTTTGTTGTTGGTTCTAGTTATAATGTGTTTAGAACATTTAACTATAGGTAATAAAAATTTGGCCATGCCTCTATGAAATAGGAATAAACCTTGTCAAAATATTTTATTTGATTTGGGATATTTGTATAAGTTAGCACCTAGGTATGTATTTTTTTGATTTATAATTCCTATGGACTTGGAAGTTGATTTTAGAACTATCTAATTACAACTATAGGTGCTATTTTATGTAACCATGGATTAATACTTGTGAAAGTGGAATGTTGATCTCACCCATACCTTCATACTAAAACTATATAGTTATATTAGAATAAAAAAATACATAAACTTAAGTGTTATATGTATGAGTTATAAAAACTGAATATTGAGTACATTATGTTGATTGATAGTATCATGGTAACTACACAAGATATAGATGTATAATATGAATAAAATAATGTAGTCATGTGTGTGTGTGATATGGGATATATAATTTATTTTACTTAAGTTGTTTATTTAAACATGAATTATGTGTGTGTGCACACACACATGTTTACATACATAATTATGTACCTAAACATGATAAAATATTGTCTTTGACACCCAAATGAGCTTAGAGGCTTAATTAGTAGGGAAATCAAGCAAGGTAAACAACAAAATGTTTTTGGACTATCTTATATGGTGTCAACATATTAAGAAATTTTATACCTTGATTCAATGATATTATAGTTTCAAATGAAATATATAGATAAGTGATCTTAAATGGTTTTATATATGTTAAAACATACCTACAAATACTTGTATTTACTCTATAAGGTATCTTATGGAAGTAATGAAATTGTATTACAATATATATGTATATATATATATATATATATATATATATATATATATATATATATATATATATATATATATATACATAGTTTGGGGAAATATAGCTACAACAATGAAAAAAATACATGTCATGTTTACTAATTATCACATAGTCAATAGGGGTTAAAACGTTATAATAATAACCCTTTTTCAAACTATTAGTTAATCCTTATTTATGAAAAATAATGATAATTTAGAGTTCTATTTCACCTTTTATTCATTTTGAATAAAATTAAGGAATGGAAATTATATTAAATATGTTGGATTCAAATGAAAAGAGGGTAATGTATTTGTTTACTTTAATTACATTAAGATAGGCATTTTAACCATGTTTATATTTAGATAATTAAAAATGCAAGATGATAATCATAAACTATATTTCCTTAATATGTTTTTAGTGATTGTAAATTGGCACGATAAAGTTATTTTTCATTAAATTTAAAGAATGCACTATTAAATCAAATTAATAACAATATTTAATTTTATAAGTGGTTGTATGCTACAAATATGTTGGTAGAATGTATTGAACTAGTTTATAAGACTATACCATTTCATGCTTCCTTGTGATAAAAAATGATTGACATATGAGGTTGATGCCATGTGATGCATATACATATCATTAAATACAATAAGATTTATTGGGTTTCATTATCCAAGAGTATGTGCATGTGTGGAATTCACTTGGATCCATGAGTGATCTAAATTATATAATGAAAACTTTGGTCAAAATAATGTTATATCTAAGATAATGTCTTTCAATTAAAATTAATGGTTTACATGAATATGCATGATGTCATATTGTATAGAGGATTATTTTCCATGGTATATGTGACTGATACAGTATTAGTGATCATATTACACATAGGTTCTGGTTGAATTCTTGATATCCACATCATTTTTATCTTCTCTTCCATGAAGGGAAGGGCCACTCCCAGTGGGGAGGTGTGTAGGAAAATAATGGTCTATGGTTGGAATAAAATAACCTTAATTATTCTCTCCCGCTCTTCAACTAATAAACCATTATAGAAACATACTCATGTCTATTGATAGTTGGTATATCTTATAAAGCTCAAATGTGTTTTTATACATCATTTCATGTGTATTATGATACTCAATGATGAAATGTAATATTTATACATTCAATTTAATTATTATTAAATAAATCAATGGATATATACTTGTAAACGATTATGAAAAAAAAAATTATACATGTATGAATAGGCTTAGGAATGAAATTATATCGGTATATTATTTTACCATTCAATCTGCATATATGTTATGAGATGAATCTTATCTTCCACATTATTCAATGTTATATAAAAGATAAATAGATCATAAATTAACTAGTGGGTTAGTTGTAATTTCTATAATTAATATTTTGTGTGTGTGTATGTGTGTGCACGCATGTGCACATGTGTGCATTCACATGTGCATGTGCATGTGTGTGTGTGTGTGTGTGTGTGTGTGTGTGTGTGTGTGTGTGTGTGTGTGTGTGTGTGTGTGTGTGTGTGTGTGTGTGTGTGTGTGTGTGTGTGTGTGTGAAATAGTAAGCCAAGAGGGTAGTTAATGAGTATGGTTATGAATAAAGTATGTTTTTTAATTAAAAAATTAAGTGTTTCTTTAATTGTAACCTAATGGGGTTGTAACATGTTATCCCCCTTAGAATTAATCATGGTCTCTATTATCTTTATGATCTAGAAAAGGATTGGAAAATATCGTAAACTTCACATTAGGTTGTGTTTACAAATCATCTATTTGTGTATTAATATCATTGACATAAATAGTATTTTCCTCAATTATAACTTTTATCTTATGGCTCAACCCATAAAATTTGTTTATAGAGTCTCCCATGAATCTATGTTAGTCATGAAACTATTTTTTAGAATTTGGAGATATGATATTTCACACAAATAACTTTTTTAATACCTTAGGAGTATGCTTTTAATAAAAATACATGTTTTTTTAAGTGTAACCCAATGGGATTGTAACATGTGGTATCAGAGCATAGATTTAAATGATTAAACTTAAGGAGTCCACTAATGTTTTTTCTCATATTTTTAGTGAGAATAATGGTAGGATGTAGATTTAATTTTGGGAGGACTTCTAATGATAATCCTTAATCTCATCCTAATTAGTTAGTACCTAGACAAGCTATAAAATATGCTCAAATACTCATTATCATGAATAAAATAAGAGACAAATTAGTAGCCCTATAAAATCAAATTCATTAGTATGTTGTAGAAAATGAACAATAAACACTTAAATAATAGATATCAAGTTATGAAAATCCTTAGGATTAGGATCATACTGAGGAAGAACAAGTAGTAAGAACTCCAATAGCTATAGAGCTTATGCAAGATGTGAAGAAACTAAATCTACCTAAGTTTGATGGTAAAGTGTTGTGTGATGGAGATAAATATTGTATTAAAAAGATGGAAAAATATTTCAAGATTAATAATTATGTTGAGGTAAAAAAGGTTGTTTGGTGATCTTACAAACTTGATGGTGAAGCAACAACTTGGTGGGTCAATAAAAAATCTAGATATGGGTCTTGACTCCATCACAATCACTTGGGAGTAGTTTGTAACTTTTTTAGGGAATGTTGGCTACCCCATTTATACTTTTATAATATTTTAGTATATTTAAAAAATATAAAACAAATGGATCAATCTAGAAATGAATATTGGGAATGATTCCCAAAGATATTGAAATATATACCGTAATACCAAAAGGATGAACATTTTCAGATTAGGAAATTCATCATGGGATTAAAAACTTATATTAGGTGTGAATTATATGTTCATGGGTGTATACAATATTTTATAATTATATATCATCTCAGTATTATACACATGGAAAACTCAAAACTTTGTTGTTCCTCTCAGTTTTTTACCTTTTCCCACTTATGCAAGTTTTGCATCTACTCTATCTTTATGTCCCTTGGTATATATATCTTAGTCCAAATAGTCTTATTTTGATGACCCATGTTTTCTATCTTGCCCAAAATTCTTAAAATATACTTATCTTCCATTTATTCAAGTTCTAAACCTATACCTATTTTATTTCTCCTTGGACACTGATGTCCAAGATAGAGAGTAGCATCATTGCTACTATCATGTCTCGATGCAAGTGTCCAGTTCTCTAAAGTTATCTAATTTTTAAATGAAACATATCTAAATGGTCCACCTAGGTGATTTAATATTAGTTATTATTCCAAATTTATTGATATAAATATAAAATTAACCCTAAATCATTCATCACCTACAAGACCTAACATTCTAATAAAATAACATTAAAAGAGCATTCAGTTGAACGCAACTTCCCTATTTATTCCTATTTCCATACCAGTCATAGGGAATACACATATACATGTCTAAAGTAATAAATGATAATCCTAAGAGCCTAATTTTCTAAGTTAAAATATAGGTCACTATTGTATCGGCTTTGAATATATTGTAGAATTCACACATAAGCTAACATATAGGGGATAACTACATGATTTTGAGGCCCTCTTATAGAGTATTGGATATGTAAGTAACACCCTTTTTTTATGATACCTTTGAGTTAATATAGACACTATGTTCTCACTAAACCATTTTTTCCTAAGGTCACTATGAAGGTGGAAAACTAGGGTTTTGCCATTTCACAAGGAGTTACAATCCATGGCCTAGATCTGAATGCACCAGAGTGAAGGAAAATCAAAACCCAAAAGAATATAGGTGGTCTCATTATATTTTATGAAATATTTTTAATATGAAAATAGTGTCAAAAACATACATTATATTCAATATAAAAATCCCAAGTTGACGTTAATCTTTAGAGAGACATAAGTTTCAGAGATGGAGTCTGATGACTATTTCAAAATCTCCTTCTAGCCTGATTTATTTTGGTTTTAGATATAGAACTATATTAACATTGGAACAAGTTAGGTACATGACTTATTTTTAATTTATATATATATATATATATATATATATATATATATATCATACTTTTAATTTTAATATTTAGACTATCTTAGCATAATAAATTTAGTGTATAGCTATGTAAATCACTTATTTGTAATTTATATATCTAGCATAGTTTTAAATTTAATATTTAGAGTATCTTAGCATAATAAATTTAGTGTATGCTTATATCTAAGTTCAACATCTAATTATCCTACTATATATATAGTTATCACCTTTATGACATTTATTTTATATATACCCATTTAATATTAATATAAGGATAACTCCAACTACTTATATTCCATTTTAAGGTTAAACATTTGGTGAACGTAATATTTGAACATCAAATCCTAGGTCACTTAAGGTTTTCTAATTTTTATGTTGTTGATACCTAAATTTATATACATTTTTCAATCATATTTTCCATGGACATATCTGTAAATTATTTCATGGTTAAATACCTTATAGTGGTTATTGATTATTATAACTCATTCCTAATTAAATCATTATGATGTATAAAGGATTCAAAACATATTTTCCTAGATACTCTTTCTTGTTCTAATGTTTACAATGGGATTTTACATGTCACTATAAATCACCAAAGGGAGTGTATTAAGCAATCATCTTCCCTAGGACATGTTATTTCCCAATCCAAACACAATGTTTCCAAAACTTGTTATTGTACTTGTTACATAATTCATCACATTACAATGATTTTATTTTAGATGCATTACATATGACATTACTCCCTTATAATGTTGAACCACCATATGGCCTCTGTCTTAAACTCCATAAAATATACTAAGCATAATATATCTTTTTAAAATGAATATTTTCCATTAAACCACCTTATAAATTTTTTTTACCACTTTATATCTAAGTATGTGTTTGTAAAAAAATGGTAAAATGTGTTCTATGGACAATGGCTCTGGACTCAACATTTGTAACATATCATTTCTCTCTATAATGGGCATCAGACCATCAAATTTGAAACCATATATTATGAGTATCAAGGGATTTAATAATATTCCATGGAATTTATTGGGACTGATAACATTAAATATTATAGTAGATCACCATAAATTACCCACTTTATTCTAAGTTATGCCAAATTATTTGAATTATACCATTCTTTTGGGCTGACCTTGGATACACAAAATGTATGCAATTCCACTATATTATATGCATGATTAAAAGTTTTTCATCAAGGAATCATATACACATGTCCAATAGATCCTAATAATTTAAAACATTATGTAATGGTATAAAAAATATATAATCCTAAACCACAACACTCTGAATTTGAGTACAAAGTTGATACATTATCACAAAAACCTAATCAACTAGTCTTGTCCAATACACTAAGGAGAAAAATTTACATGTTTACCTAAGTAATAAAATGCATCACTCCCATAGTTATTAGAGTGAAAATTTATATATATCCATAATCCTATCAAGTTTGATATGATTTGAACTATATATAAAGGATATGATGCAAATGTTTATTGTCACTATCATTAAGGACCTAGTCACTCTATGAATCATTACTTTACCTTGAAGCAGAAGATCTAGGATCTTATCGATAAAAAAAATATTAAATTTGAGGATCCTAAAAATGAATTATGTTAAAATCCAAAAAAAAATCCATTCCAATAATATTTAATTATTACATTGGGTGGTGCTTATTCTAGGCATGACCATATTGATCCTACACAAACAAAAACCAATTACCATATACAACATTTTTAGTAGCTTAGTTTTAATCTAAAAGACTTTAAAAATAAGGTCGGTTGGAAATAATCATTAGGAAACATAATAATACCAATTACTTTAGTCCTAAATTAATTAAAACATGATTTTGGGTTATGCCTACCACATATCCATAGATACTTACACTAGGAACTCTTTGGCTATACCAAATGGAAGCAAAAATCAATCCCAATCAACAAGGTATCTCCTTTCCTCATGAAGGAAAATTAATAAATATTTCAAATGATACCATTAATTATTATAATAAACATGAAAAAATTGAGGAGGAACATGTTATTTACCTTTTTGAACTATCCAATCATTATACAAATAATTTAAATGATCTAACATAAAGTTGTAGTTTTCATAGTGGGGAGATATCTATGACCATTCATTGGATGACATTAGAGGATAATATTTCCTCTCTAAAAATTGAAAAAATACCAAAAAATACAAAAAAAATTTCAATATTTACATGTTATATTTTATCATTAACATCCATGTGTTAGCTCCATGTTAATAGATGGCATACTCAGTTGCTCCTACATACACATATATGTCACACTTCTACTTGAGTGTGATACAAGCATACATAAATACATGATACAATATTATTTAGGATGTTGTGTTTTCCCTATACTCATGTCATATGGATAATGGGGGAATATAATTATTTTGTCTTGATACACATAGGTTATATGATTTGATGATCATTGTACATTATCATGTTTGAGCTTGCATATGTCCTTAGACATGCCTTTATCCATGACTATATATTACATAGGGTAATTGATATGTTATACACTTGAAATAATTTTCCTAACCCATTGGATCAATTGGATACTATGATATGTTTATGTGGGTTGATTATGCTTTAATTTATGCATTTTCTTGAGTGCTTTGCATTGATATTGTATTCTTTGTTTGAGAATTTGAATATGCTCCTTTGTTTGCAGCCCTTATGCCTATATATGTTTTCATTTAAATTTAAATATATCATTATTTATTTTATAAACATTTGAATATGTAATTAATTATTTAATGGGCATTTAACTATGTCGTGTCCCTTTGATTATGTGGCATTTAAACATACCCCTTGTTTGTGTTCTCTTTAGACCATTTCCTTTTGACATAATTTTTAGTGATCTTGTGTGTGTGATTGATTTTATTATTGAGATTGTACTACTACCATATATATGTTTCCATGATATTTATCATGCATCTTAGGCCTATTTGTGATCACATTAATTCTATCCACTTCAATGTTATATCTACCTAGACATGTTCCTTATATATGGTACATGACTACATTCACAGATTATATAATTATCTTATCCTTTTCAAGTGAGGTAACTACTATTTCCTATCTATCCTACACTTTAAAGGGGGGAATATTATTTGGATAATGTCATAAATACAGGCTTTTCACACTTAGAATAGTTTCTAGATTTAGTGGAGGCATGCCTAGAAGCATTTTATCCACACTCAGTCGATATATGGTACTTATATTAGTTTTTAGATTTAGTGGGGTAATGTCATATGGGAATGGCTTCCACACATTCATAATTCTTAGACTCATTGGGATAATTCTTTATAATCATGTTCTCCACACCTATTTAGTAGTCATCATTCCCTATTTATAGTGGGGGCATGTTTTGGAAACATGTTCTCCACATTGGTACTTATATAAATTTTCATATTTCTCCAAATATAATAGGAGAATGCTTTGGAATCATGTTATCCACACTTAAATAGTTATCCAAATTGGCCAAAGAACATAGTTATATGATTTAGATTCATAGTTGTGTGAGAATTATATACATTGTTACTATTGTTATACACATTTTCAGCACCAGACATATCTAAGGTGCATATGCTATGCAACATGTGACTAATATTTTGAAATATAAATTAGTTTTAGATTAAAAAAATCTTTTATGGACTATTAACATACAATGAACCTTTTGTACAAATACCCCATAGACTTTTATAGACTTTTATTGAGCTAATCTATTACAGTAGTTGGTTTGTTTTTAGTATGATTGAGGTGATAAAATCAATCAATCTTGCCAATTTTTAGGTTAGAATTGATAATCCAACCTCAATATATTATAAGAATCATTTGGTTGCATGGTTTAGATAATCTCAACTTTAAGGTGGAAATTCACTTTTGCTCTAAAGTTGGGGGCATGTGCCTTCTAATATCTTTCTCTATATCTTTAGATATATTAAATATAAATATTTATCTATATTTGTCCTAATCTTAGTTGCATAGAATTACAATGATATATATTTTTTAAAACAACTTAAAAATAGGTAAGGTAGTTACATCAACACAAAAATATACTCCCAAACCTTATTCTTTCAATTTCAATCAATTTCAATTATTTTTAACCCAAATTATATGCATTGATTTTACACTACAACATGATTTTGGTTTCAAATTAGTCACCAACAAAGCACTAAAGTTAGGCACACACAAAGATATGGTGTGCATACACACTCATGTATGAATTCCTTTCCATTAAACTATAAATTTCATTATTATATTAAAGGGGGGATGCAGATGATATTATATGAAAATATATCACCTCAGTATTGTACACTTAGAAAACTCAGGCCTTGATTGTTATTCTCTATTATTTACCTTTTCTCACTTTTGAAAGTTTCATATCTACTCTATATTTATGCCCTTTGGCCTACATCTCTTATTCCAACCTATCTTATGTTAATGACCGAGGTATTTTATCTTTCCTAAAATGCTTAAAATGTATTTATCTTCCATATCTTCAATTTTTAAACATGTACTTGCTTTCTTATTACCTAGACACTAATGTTTGGGATAGACAATAACATCGATGCTACTAACCTATTATGACATAAGTATACAGTGTCTTAAATTCATCTAATTTACTAATGAAACACATCCAAATGGTTAGCTTAGGTGATTTAATGCAAGTTATTACTCTACAAGTATTGATATAAATAAAAGATTAACCCTCATTCATTACTCACCTATATGACCTAGAATTCAAATAAAAGATCATTCAAAGAGAATTCAATTAATAAAGTTTCCTTATTTATTCCCATTTCCATATGAGTCATAGGGACTACACATCTACAGTTATAAAATACTAAAAGAGTAACCCAAGAGCCCAATTTACCAAGTTACTAGATAGGTCACTTTTGCACTTGTATTGAACATATTGTATGATTCAAACACAATCCAACATGTAAGGGAGAACTACATGCATATGAGGCCTTGTTTTGGAATATTGAATATCTATGAAGTTCTCTTTGATAGTAGGGTATTTTGGGTTAGATATACACAATGTGACCACTAACCCATTTATCCTAAGGTCACTATAAAGGTGGAAAAATAAGGTTTTGCCATTTCAAAAGGAGTGATAATCTTGACCTAGATCAGAATGCACCAAAGTGAAGGTGAATCAAAACCTTGAAGCATCTAGGTTGTCACATTTTATTTGAGAACACATTCCATGTAGGATACTGGCATCAAACCCAAATAGTAACATCAATATAATCATCCTAGGCTGATGTTACTATCCAAAGAGCCATAAGTGTCAGAGCCAAAATATTATGACTATGCTAAAATATCCTTCTATCCTCCATTATACCTATTATATATATATATATATATATATATATATATATATATATATATATATATAATTGTATTAACATCATAATAATATAAGTACATCACTTCTTGTCATTTATATATCTACCATCGTTTTACTTCTTGTATTTAGACAATCTCATCATAATAAATTTAATGCATGCTTATATCTAAGTTTAGCATCTAATTGGCCTATTATAGATCTAATTATCACCCTTGTTCCATTTCATTTTTATATACCCATTATTAGTAACCTAAAGATAATTTCAACTAATTATATTCCATTTTGGATTTAAAAATGGGCCATCCACCATGGACTGGGTATTTGATAAAGTAGTTAAGCAGGATTAAAATTTGACAACACTTGCTAAGGTCAATGAAAAATTCAAAAAAAAAGTTTGGGATCTCAAATTCAACTATAAAAAAATAACTAGAAATGGAATCAATTCAATAGTCAAAATCCAAGGTTCAATAATGCTTTAGGGAATATGAAACTTAGAAATAGTTTCAAATAAGGATCTAAATGAGGTAATCAATTTGAGAGGAAGGGACCACCTAGTGGATGTTTTATGTGTGGTGGAGACCATTATGCTAAGAACTATCCTTAGTGGAAGATATATTCTAATTTATCTCTACATTAGAGTATGGATCCTTCTAACAATAAATACACATATTCATTGACAATAATTAATTTGAATTTAAAGCTTCTCCCATTGAAGTATTAGTTATATTATTTGGGCATCCTATTGACATTTTGATAGATGCAAAAGCCACTATTTTTTTATCTCTCCTATAATTTTAAGTAAATTATCTAGGAATGTTTGTTTTATGGAAAATGCATGGTCATTGTAGTACGCAAATGAGTCCAAGGTCAAGGTTGATAGGTGTCTTATTAAGGCTAAGGTGAAGGTTTTATAATTCACTATGGTAGCTTATATTTATGTAGCTCCACTAGGATCATATGATGTAATCCTGAGAGTAAATTGTAACCCTAGGCATAAAGCTAAGGTTGATTGATTTCTTAAGGAAAATGAATGCTTAGATGATTTGTGAAATCAAACCCAAATTAAGGGGGAAAATAGAGAGTTGGAACTAAATAAAATTTCATCCATTTAATTAAATAAGGCTTAGTAAAAAGGATGTCAAACATTCTTAGTCAAAGCCAATGAAATCAAAGAAACCAAGGAGCCATCTATTAAATACTGCCCCTTTTCCAAAGAATTTTAGGATGTTTTCAGAGTATTTACCAATTTTACATCCCAAAAGGGAATTTAACTACACTATTCATATAATTCCAAGATCGAAACCTCAATATAAGGCTTCCTACAAAATGAAAACAACTAGATTGATTGAGTTAAAATCCAAAATTTAGGATAATTTGGAAAAGGTTTGATTCATCCAAATGTTTCACCATGGGGTGCACCTATAGTTTTTGTAAATAATAAGGAATGAAACCAATTGCTTGTGCATATATTGTAGGATGTGGAACAAAGAAACTATTTAACATGTATCCATTACCTCACATTGATGATATTTTTTATTAAATGCATTATGTATCAATATTTTACAAGATTTACCTTTGAATTGGGTATCATTAGTTGAGGATAAAGGAAGAAGACATTACAAAAATATCTTTTAGGATGACATACATAAAAAGAGTTCATAGTACTTCCTTTTAATCTAATGAATGCATCTGTAGAATTCATAAATGCCATGTAAAATTTATTTATGGACTACCTTGACTAGTTTGTGAGAGTATTTCTTTACCACATTCTCATCTATTAAAAAATTGAATAGGAGCATATTGAGCATTTGTGTTTGTTTTTACAATTATTGTGAAAGCACATGCTCTATGGTAAATTATATAAAGATGCTTTATATTAAATAAAATTATAATAATTCATACATATTATATTTTTAGAATGAATTTCAATGGATCTAACTAATGTTAAATCCATGATGGAATGGCTAGAACTTAGGAATGTGCATGATAATATCGAAACATTATACAAAATTTATCTAATATAGAGAATCTAATCACCTCTCTTTAATGAAAATAACAAAGTTTTTTTTTGTTTGACAGATGTGAAGAAGCCTTCTATATTAAAAAATAATGCTTACTTTAGCACTGGTGTTGCAGATTCTAGATCTAAATGGTCATTTTACAGTGATAAATGATGCTTCTAAGGATAATTTGGTATGTAGATTTATGGGTTTAGCATGATAATATCGAAACATTATACAAAATTTATCTAATATAGAGAATCTAATCACCTCTATTTAATGAAAATAAGAAAGTTTTTTTTTGTTTGATAGATGTGAAGAAGCCTTCTATATTAAAAAATAATGCTTACTTTAGCACTGGTGTTGCAGATTCTAGATCTAAATGGTCATTTTACAATGATAAATGATGCTTCTAAGGATAATTTGGGATGATTTATTATGTAATATGATTTATTTGTAGCTTATGAATCAAGGAAGATGAAGCCATATGAGGAATATAATTCCCCACATGACTTAGAGTTATCTTCCATAGTGCATGTTTTACAATTATGGAGGCATTACTTGTTGGGAAAAGATTTTGAACTCAAAACTGATAACTTGGGTCTAAAGTATATATTTACATAATATAAACTTAATTATAGTCAAATTGATGGTTATAATTTTTTCCAAACTATGATTTTGAAATTAGCTACATTAAGTTCAAAGAAAATAGAGTTGAATATGCCCTTAGTTAGAGAAGTTAAATTCAGCTTTGGCTACTATTAGGATTACCTTCCATGACTAGGTAGTAAAGTTCTTACTAAGAGATGAATTATATGAGAAAATAAAGAAATAATTATAATAGAATTCATAAGATCTTAGATATAATGGATTTTAATTTGAGAATGATGGAATTTTGAGATATAATGGAATATTCTATATTCCTGTAGGGAGAATTTGAGGGGTATTGTGCTAAGATAATTTCATAATGCACCATATTCAAGACAATCTAGTGTGACCAAGATATTATAAGAGTTAAGACTATTGTATTTATGGAAATGAATCAATAAACATGCATAAAATTTTGTGTCTAGATGCTTGGAATGCTAGAGAGTCAAGGATGAACACATGCATCCTTTAGGGTTTTTTTAATCCATATTCCATACCAAAATGGAAGGGGTAAGTAACTAGTATGTAATTTTTTGAATGATTTCTTATGTTAATGAATCATCATGATATGATATTGGTGGTTGTGGATAAACTCACCAAAGTAGCACACTTCATTCCAGGTATTTTGATAGATGATGAACCAATTGTTTCCAAGAGGTTCTTAAAAGAAGTGTATAGATTACAAGGGTTTCAATAAAATATGAATATATATATATATATATATATATATATATATATATATATATATACACCCTATGATGACCTAAATCTTTTGTAAAACTCTTAATACAACATTGGGTACATGATTAAACTTTATTACAACTTACCATCCAAAAACATATGGATAAATGAAGAGGGTGAATCACATCATGGAATATATTTTGAATATGTATTGCATGTAACAAAAATAGAAATGGGAAGAATACCTACCTTTTGTTGAGTTTGCTTATAACAACTCATTCCAATCAACATTGAAGATGGATCCTTTTGAATCATTGTATAGTAGGATGTGTACAACACCAATCAGATGGGATAAGTTAGAAGATAAAATGGTCTTTAGACCTGATATTCTTTTTGAGATGAAAGAATGTGTAAAGATAATAAATAAAAAATTGGCAAGAGCCAATGACAAGTAGAAAATTTATGATGACCTGAAAATGATAGAGTGAAATTCTCAACTAGAGATAAAATATTTTGATGAGTGAAACCTTAAAAAAGTTTCATTACATTTAGAAAATCAGAAAAATTATCACAAATATATGTAGGATCCTTTGAGGTTATATATTTAACAAATAATTTAGCATATAAACTTACTTTTCCCCCAACTTTATCACAAATGAATTTTTTTCATTTATATTATCTTAAGCAATATATAACTAATCCTTCACCTGATTTGAACTAGAATGCATTATGGATTCTAGATCTAGGTATGATCATAGTAGACCCAATCAAAATAATTGATACTCATAAGATGAGCTTACATAATAAAGAAGTATCATTTTTCAAGGTCTAGTGGAATTAATATTCTAAAGATAGTTCCACATGGGAGGATTATGGGTAATTCTAGAGGGTATTTCC